>CAUYUJ010001483.1:33415-100729 GCA_963575745.1 Prorocentrum cordatum | reverse complement strand
GCCAAAGATGGCCTCGATCCAGGGGCCGATGAGTACTCGCCGCAGAAGAAGCCGCGGACGGCAGCAGAGGCACCGAACGACACAGTCGTCTCGGCCAGCCAACAGGCAGCCTCGCACGGCAATCAGCCCTCATTGGGCAGCCCTGGGGCCGGACGACAGGCGGCCGGCGAATCATCCGCCGGCCAAACATTTGGCAACAATAACCCTCCCGGCGCAGCCGGCGGGGGAACTGGTGGCGGCCCACCCCGCGGCTCAGCCGGTGGAGGTGGAGCTCCACCAGTATCTGGCGGATCCTCTTCGGGAAACAATCCACCCGCTCACCCCTCCTCAGGAGGTGGTGGAGGGGGGGTGCCGCCCGACTCAGGACCAGCCGCAGCTGAAGCTGAGTCTGACGATCAGCCGTGCATCGGGCGAGGCCCCTGGAACGTCCTAGAGCATCTACGGACGCAGGTGGCTTTCGCGGAAGATCCCAGACACCCCATGAACGACTGGCAGGAGAAGGTGGACGAAATTTTAGATCTCTATATTGGGGTCACGGATCCGAAAATGAAACGCTGAGCGACCAAACTGACCTTCGTTAACAAGTGTCAGGCCATGTCTCAGATCGCCAAAGTTAGCGGACGTTCATGGAACCTGTTTATAGGAGAGGACCTCGCGGCCATGTCGGACACGGGGGAACCCGTGACAGATTTCTTTCGCCCATTGAGCTCAGTGAGAAACGGGTCGAAGACTTCTTGGTCCTGTTCTGTCCACATCGTTTCAGATTCTACAATTGCATTCAAGGATGGACCCGTGAAAATGAAGAACAGCCTGCTCCCTGAATATAACCTGCGAGAATCGGTATTTGGAAGTGCACAGGGCGCCATGAGTGGAGCGCAGATTTCGAACATTCGTGATGCCTCTTCAAAGTTTCGGTTGGACCAGAGCGGGTGCTACATAAAAGGGACCCACACTCCGATCCGTTTTACCATCTGGAACGTCAATGACATTGTTGATAATTCATCTCAGCTAAACGGAGTTGGGAGTGGTCCAAGAAGACAGGAGAACCCGCTCGCATTCGCAGGAAGCCTTAGGTTCATGATAAACGACGCCGTTACGCTGATTGACGAAGCGATGCGTCGTTCATCCGAAGGGGCGATTGATATAATGTTTGTTGGTGGGGACCACAAGTGCTGGCAGAACGACGATGGTGGCGTTGACCCGAGGTGGGGCGATGTTGCCACCTTGGTCCGAGCCAGAATGAACCGTCGGATCGAACGCTACAAAGCAATCGGAATGCTTCCTAGGGTGATGATTCTTGACGGAGTGAGCCTCTACCGGCAGCTTAGACACCGCCCAGGGGGGCATTTTTCATTATGGTGCCAGCCACCCGGACTACAAAGTGAACAATGGAGGGCGTATTGAAAGCGTGAATGCTGGTCAGTTGTGTGCAGACTACATGGCCAAAACGGCCAAGCTAGCCGTATTGTTTTTTTTGCCAACCTTCCGGCGGCTCAGCCGTCCGGGATGGTCATATAACGCGCGCGACGAGAGAGGGCGGGCATGCCAAGCAGGAGGCGGACATTAGAGACCTAGTCATGCACTGGCAGGGCTGGGCTCCTGCTGTGGGCAATATACCCACGTCGATATTTAATGCCCGCCCGTTTAAGGCGCCATTGACTAACGGCGATTTTCCAGCCGTCCCAGACGGATCTGGAGGTGGTGCAATACATTCATTTTGCTCAGAGGCTTTTGTGAACTTTCTCAAGACGGGAGCCGTGTATAACGACTTCTCCCCATGGAAGGGTGATGCCTATTTCTTGCCACGCGGAGGAACTTTCTGTCCTGGAATGCCACCGAAGGGGAAGAGCCAAAGATCGGAGGACGAAGGCGTGCACAATGATGAGCCTATGCGCACTGCACTCAACGAACTGAACAAGGCAGCGCCGGCGGCTGCACCGAGCGGCTTAGCCGCCTCGGTGAGTGGCGCGACGTCGGGTGACATAGCCGCCCCCGCCCACGTCGCACCATCAGCTGGCGCTGCTGCTTCGGCCGGAGATGCCAGGCCCAGCGGCTCAGCCGCTACGGGCTCTGGTTCCAGCGCGCGAACGGCTCAGTCGCCTCGCGCCCCCCCTTTGGCGCCACCATCTGGTATCAAAGAGATGGAGACGCCCGGTGAAGCGGCAGAAATATTCGCCCGTAATAAGTGCCCGGAGGGAGGCGAAACTAAGCTCAGCAGCAGATACAAATTCCCGAAGCGGCCAAAAGCAGGTAGCCCTGGAGAAGAGGAGCCCTTCTGGCCACGCTGTCTTCCATACCAGCAGACAAAGAGGTTGCCTTTTCAAAGCTCATCAGGGGCAGAAATCACTTATCAAGGTTTTCTTTATCCATTCACGGTTGCCAGCAAAAACCTCCATCGTGGCACGATGCCAGGGGGCGCCTACCCGGGCGAGGAAGGCCGCGTTGCAGAGGTCGCGCAAGGGGAGAATGCTGTTAGAAGCAAGCAACAGAAAATGGTTCAGACAGCAGCTAACAGCGAAGCGTGGCTTGCTTTCCAGTTGCTGCAGAAGTCAACGAAAGTCCCGCCTGCGACACCGAGTTACATAGTTCCGAATTGGGCACGTTTCTTTAGGATCAAAGCCGACAGGTCGATAGCAAACCCGACAGCCACTGTGGCTGATCGCTTGAACTGGGCTAAGCTAGCGGTGAAGACCCATAAGGTGGGCAGGGCCCATTGTGTCGAACTTTCATTGCCTTTCTTCGTGACAGATGAAGAGATTGCGGAAGTCTCAGACTCATCCGCAGGTTGGACAAAGCAGTCGCACGGTACGTCTGTGACTGCCCTTAATGCCATATTGGAGGGTCATCAGTTGCTCCCTTCGGATCCCAGATACGGAGGGAATGTTAAGACGCATGCGGTTGGGGTATATTCTTTCCCATGTACTGATAACCCCAATACTCACACCACGTATTTTGTTGCTGAGGAGACCTTTGGAGATGGTATTTGGGTAGCTGCTGAGATTGTTTTCTATGCCAGAAGGCCGAAGGCCATCGAAGGATCGCCGACGCAGTATGTGAGCGACCCAACGGGCGATGTGTTGCATGAGCTACGACTATACCATTGGACCCCGGCAGCACTGCACGTTACAGATGCGTGGGCACATTTGCTGCATGTTGCTAAACAGAATGGTTGGAATCTGGAGCAGGACTTTGAGGTCGAGAGATACCGAGATGAAAATCGGACGGCGGCCACGGACAAAGTCCGGGAGGCACAGATGGCCTGGGTTCCAAATTTGAAACCATTTGACTGGCAAAGGGGACAAAGCCCATACTTCGATAACGAAACTTTTGACAACATCTGGCCTTGGCTCCAAGAGAAGGGAGTCAGGTTGACCAAGATTCATGCAATACACAGGAATGAGGCCGCAGAGGAGTCCGCGAAGCTGGTCGAGCAAAGTCGACAAGAAAAAGAGACGGCGAAAAAGGCGGCGGAAGCAAAACAGGTGGAGCTGGCGGCTAAGCCGCCCGGGACCCAATTTTCGATCGAGACCGGGGATTTCCCGAACCTGGGACAGACTTCTGCGACTCAAGAGAGGGCATGCAAGGCGCCCCCCCGGGGCCGTGACTTGGTCCTCTACTCTTATGGCCCCTCCTCCTCCTAAGGAGGGATCGCCTGATGGAGGACCGAGAGAGATCGCCCCCAAAAGGGCTCCACCGGCGATTCAAGCACCGACGCCGCCGCCGGCCAAGAAGCCGAGCGCTGCAACGCAGGGGGGTGTACCGCAGGCAAAGGAGATTATGCCCAAGAAAGCTCCGCCTCCGCCGCAATTTAGACCAGAATCACAGATGGTGGGTCCTCCGCCAGCGAAGATGCCCCGAGTTGAAGGAAACCTTGCGGCACCCCCGCCGACGCAGCCAACAGCAAAGCCGGGGGGCAAGGACACGGCTGGCAGCCCGCCTTGGAAACCAAGTATTCGTGATCTTCCGCCCAGTTTGACCGAATTCATTGGAATCGATGTTTCCGACCCTCCGCCAATCGATCAGAGCCATCAGAATGCTGAGCCTCAGTATAAATCTGCACCTAGAGGGGCCAAGCGTCGGGGGGACTCACAGCATGCCGAAGGCAATGCTGCAAGAGATCAACCCGCAGAAGCGCAGAACTCCGTTGAAAGCGCATTGATGGCCGAGGCGAAAGCTACCCCCGCCGAGGAGGTGGCTCCTGCCCGAGACGGAGATGAAGACACATTGGACCTCCCAGGTGCAGCCCCCCCCGACTCAGTCGGATGGGGATCATTCATCTGAGGACTCGCCGGTATTAGTCGGAAGCGATGATATAACTGTTATCTTCCAAGTCATAAAACACGTCTTGAGTATGCACTTGTCGCGCTCCAGGGCACACAGTGTACTGAAAAATGAAAAACAGTTATTTAACAATTGGCGCGGCCTCAGATCGAGAGCGCAAGAAACTGGACAGCCGGAGACTGCCGAATCCACAAGATGCAGAATAGAAGCTGTCATTTATTGAGGCCGCAAAAATTGTTTATTTGAGATATGAACAGAGTAACGAACATGGACCATATACTTATTCCACTGTATGGAATAGATTTGCAGATGCTGTTGTCGAGCAGATCCATAAAGCGGAACCAAATGTTATCTGTACTTCTATGGTGCCTGAGAGACCCAGGAGGTCTAGACGTGAAGAGGCAGGTGGTTCGGGAGCGAGCGTGACTAGAGTACCTACTCCTCCTGCCCCTCCGCCCGGCTCAGCCGCGACGGCTAATCTTCCGACCCCTCCGCTTGGTCCAACCAGAGCGGAGCATGATGATCAGCTGGACACACATCAAGAACAGTCGTCTCCCGCGGTGGTTCCGTCTCCCACGGTGGAACCACCGGGCGAAGGGGTAACATATGTTCCCAAGGCATCAGCAATGCACCCGGATGTCCCAGGCAATCCGGGGACCTCGGGGGCAGACGTTGAACCTGAGGATATTACAACCTTTCCATGCGACGAGGACCCCGCTCTCATTGCTTCTATGAAAGACGGGACTTACCCTTTTGGTCCAGCATCTGGAAATATGTTCTGCAGAATGAATCTGCCGCCTGCTCCTGATAAGAGACAGAGCGAGCCCCCGTCCGTAGATCCTAGTGATGGGGATCAAGACGTCATCGTGGGGCATGCTGTCTCATTCAAGGGCAGACAGCTGTATCTTACGACAGAAGAACGCGGACGAGTCAGTCGGAGATCACCTGGACCGACGAAACAGAAGGTCCGCGACGCACATATGATTGGCCCCGTTCCGCCGCATATCGAAGCTATCCGCAATCAGACAGGGAACACGCTTCGGTACATTGCTGAATTTGCTGAAGACCCGATTCTTGCATTGTTGGGCAGCCTCAGCCAAGCTGAAGGCACGTTTGAACAGGCAAGGGATTTCCTCAGAGCTGAATTTCATTCCGATGATGTCCCAGAAGGGTTTACTCCGGAGACCTTTGCGTGCCTTCAGCCGCTGGTAGTTGGGATCGACGACAGCGATAATCCGGCTGCATTGGGCAGTACGGACACGCGGTGTACCCAGAGCTGTCGAACGGATATATTTGCTGGGGAAATAGGCAAATGCGCTGTGTACCTGGCGAGGCATTGCTCTGACTATGCGAGATCGTCGGGTGGCTGGGTCTATTTTGGAGACCTGGTGCAGAAAATTGGAGAGGACGGTTTGACTTTTCAATCATATGCTCTTGCTGCGCACGGCTTAGCCGCGTTGCCGCCAGAGACAGTGGAAGTTTTAGGGATACGTCCTAAGGATAGTGTCAAGATTGTTGGAACCAGTGTTCACAAAATGTGGACACGATATACGGCGCGCCCATCGCACGATATCGTGTTCATAAAAATGTGGACACGATATAAGAGAGAGGAGCGAAACCGCCATACCTATTTTCTATCGAGCATGCCAGGGACATTCAACATTCGTTGTTTCCATTGAAAGGATGTATGTCCCATATGACCCTGGCCAAGTCAGGAGTCATGGATCTCCTCTTCACATCGCGGACTTGCAGACATTTTTGGAATCTACGGATGGAAGAGCGCGCTTTCCGAAGAGAGACTCAGGGCTCTGTCGCGAGGCAGACTATGATTTGCTGAGGCTGCTTCCGACGAAAAGGAGCCCAACAATGCCTGATCCCGCACGTATTCCTTCGTGGCTCAGCCAGCGGAATTACGGATAACCTCCCCCTGCAAGGAGTTTTGCGCCCATGGGGCGTGAGGCGCAGAGAGGAGAACCGCCATCTGTGGGGACCTGGCCCGCAGACGACACCATCCACCTATGGGAACAACTTCCCAACCACCGCGAGTCCTGGGAGCTTGTTCTTGTTTTCACCGGCCGAGTGCTCACTCGCTTCTCGCACAGGACTTGCCCAGACGGGACCCTGGTGTCCCGAGAGGCGGCGAGATTCACCGACATTGATAAAGCCGTCTCCCTCGTTAGACAAACGAACCAGATGCGCTGGTCGGTATTTTTCAATCGCGAGTGGGCCTCGTACGAAGTGACTTTCGACAACGAGTCGATTATTGCTTGGATTCACACAGACGAGACTCTGTTGTTGGCTTGGAATCGTCGGCCAGAGCTGTCGCCCGAAATACAGGAACGGGTTCTGTCCGTCCCTTGGGACGATGATGGAAGGTTCCTATGCTTCCGTTATCACTGGGTGAGAACGGGCTTTGAACATTGTCCGGTCTGCAGTTGTCGAATCAAATGCAAGCACAGAGTCACGCACGATGACATGTCTCAGACGTGGAATATTGAGATAATCCCGCGGTCCCTCGAGGCGAATGGACTTGTACTACAGGTGAGAGATCGCGCCAATCTTCCCTGGAACCGTCCCCAATGGATCAAAGTGCGCGGGGATAGACAACAGAGAGCTTCTGCGCTCGTAGTGAAGGACATCAGCAGTAATCATCAGCAGGAGCGAAAATTGGGCGAGTGGGGAATATGTGAAAATGGCTGCATCAGGCCAGATATTCGGCAACAGCCTGCCAGGCAACTTCCCTGCTTGGGTACCAACGGACGCCGTGGCTCAGCCGCCGGCGCGCCATGGCCCTTTCTTCCAGTATTTGAGGCCCTTGGTCAGAAGGTTCATAGGATGGCTTAAATACTCAGCCAGAAGGGTGAGAAGGCGGACCCCAGCGATCAACACCTGGTGGCCGCTGCTATGGAAGACGGATATTGTCCAATATGCTCGCCCAATATATTGCCCAGCTTTGGCAGCCTTCGACTGGCCAAATGCACGGGGCGACATAGTCGAACCCGTGATAGGCTGGGAGAGATGGTATAGCGACATGACTGGAACAAATGTCTTCGTCCCGACGCTTCAAACAATTGATGGCGCGGTGGCCTTGGGGACACCGTGGCTGCCTGTGCGGAAAGAAGACGTCGCGGAAGACGTAGGAGAAAACCCTAGAGGGCAAAACCCTCGCGGACGATTGCCGGTCGTCTGGGAGAACAATTTCAGGGCGAGGCCGACTCGCAGTTCTCAGTCCGTTGCAAGACGGATCAACGAATGTCGGGAACATCGCCTCATAGCACCAGCGTTGCTACCTGCCACCGGCGCAGCCGCGAGGGCAGGCGAACAATCACAGATGGGAATGGGATTCTCGGCGATCAGCGGGCCTAAGGCTGCGCTGATAACCGAAGGAGCGATCAACCTCGATCAGCCCGACGGATATGCATACAACCACTGCGAAGACCCTTCAGTTGAAATAATTTTGTTCGGGGTAGAGGCTAGGGCTATTGCAGCTCAATGTGTTATCGAATACACAGGCATACGCCCGAGTGATCTCAATAGGATACAACTGATAGGGGAACTGGAACATGAGGTCCCGCCCATTGTCATGGACATAGTTGATGGAAACTGGTTGGCCTCCGTACAGCAGATACAACTGGGTCTTCGGCCCGTAAGAATTTTTGCGATCGTTCGCGAGACTATGAGCTCCTTCATTTCGGAGGGACATTTTATCGGTTACCCGGGGCGAATAATTCGCCCCGACGGAGCGAGCACGGACCTCATTGCTACGATGCGACGGAAAGATGAATATGCTCTTGACTGCCGCATTCGCGCCGCCGTTCAGACGGACGACATAATAGAGGAATGGGCCCGCAATCTGGCAGGAAGGTGCAGACTGACGTCCGTTGCAAGGGTGCTCTGTTGCAGGAAGCCATTTCTTGGCTTCAGGACAAATATACTGATCCTGGGACAGAGTTCCAGGATATAGACGCAGGACCGTTCCGCACTGCATGCGGAAAATACGGTATCCCAGTAGCTACCGCTGCTAGGAGTTTGTTAACATGTATGCGAGATCGTGAGAACAGACACGACAATAATCCACACCATGGCGGCGAAGCCGCTCCCGTGGGACCAGTAAGGGCACAGGGCGAGGTGAAAGCCAGACCACCAACAGCACCTCGACCGCTCAGACCCGACGTCTCAGACGTTCGAGCTTCCGATGACGCCGCCGAATCCCCGCATTCTGTCGCCGGCTCAGCCGTGACGACAAGAGAGGAATATTCAAGGTATTCCAACGCTTGGGATCGGTCGGTGCCCCGGCGCGCGCGCGATGGGGCCGTGGATGCGGGCCGCGGCGCTGCTGGCTACGACCCGCGCGTGTCCTACCCGCGCTACGTGAACGATGTTCATGTCGGGTACTACGTCCACCGGGACCGGGTCACGTGGTTGTCCGACGAGGTCTGGTGGACGCTGGATTTGTGGCATACACTGTCTACGTTTGAGCATGGCGCTCACTTCCCGCCGAAGGGGAAAGCGTCCAAGAACAAGGAGAAGAGCTACAGTGCTGCAGATCATACTAGTAAAGGAAAGGGGCGGTCCCGCTCGCCTCGCGGCGGAGACGGACAGACTGGAGGTTCGGCGCCGTCGAACCCGCCGCCTCCGGCGCCGCCCACGGAGTATGAGAACCCGTGGGATGAGCTGGGCTGCGATCCGCCCGCGTGACTTAGTCGCGGCAGGCGCATGCATGGAAGTTCTCGTCCACGCGCGGTACGCGTGTTGGACGGGCTAACAACTCTACTGGTCGGCTAAGCCGGTCCAGCGGAGAGAATTTATCTAAATTATGTGGGAGTCGTCGGGCCTCTTCGGCCCTTAGCCCCATGGCGGTCACCGTTGAGCGGTATTTTTTGTTGCGGTTCGCTCCGGTGGTTGTAAATAATTAGGCCGGGGGCGCTGTGGCCGGATGGGCTCTACGAGGCCCGCCGCGGGGGGAGTAAATATGCTCCTCTCCGCCTCATAATAATATACATGATAACCCATCTTGCATGCTGCGCACTGTCTGACTTGAACTAATGCTGCATACTGCAGTTGTTTGTTTACTCAAGCAAGCTTTTGTTTGCTTGCAGGAAAGAACAGGAGCGCGCCTGCCCTCGGCCGTCGCGTGTCTTTGGTCGTCGGCGGGCCGGCCTCCTCCCTTCACATTCCTGATACAGTAAACTTGCTTACCGGATACTTGTCTTATCGATGTCTCATCCCGTCCCTTTCTTTCCTGAGCAGAGTGAACATGAGATCTTAATTCCGTTGGCATCTTGTCCCGATTCTCAGAGGAAAGACTTAAGCTCGAGCTGCCTGAGCACATAGTAGCTGCCCCAGGGCTAAGTGACAGGGGAACCTGCCATGAGGACGTGCTGCGGAACGCCCCAAGGGACGCGCCAGGGGACGTGCCAGGGGACACGCCATGGGGACGCAATGCGGGACGTGCCAAGGCGACGCGCTACGGAACGTGCTAGTGGACGTGCTATGTGACGTACCAGGGGACGCGCCGCGCGATTGTGCCAGGGCCACGTTCCTGAGTAAATTACGCTGTGTCCGCCCCCCCAGGACCACGATCTATTGTAAATGCGCCCACGCTCCCGAGGCCATGCCCCTTAGTAATGTACGTGGTGTTCGGGCTCCCAGAAACACCTGGGCATTCTGGGGCGCCCAGGCCGCTCGAGTTCTGCAAAACAAGCGTTTCGCTCGAGACATCCTCAAAACGTCTCGCTCGAGACATACTCAAGATCTGGGCACGTGAAAGCAAGCAGTTCACGTGCCCAGATCTTGACTGTATCGATCGTGATGTGCCGTGCCGAGAGCTGTGCCGTGCAGCGCCGTGCTGAATTGCGATGTGCCATGCCGCGATTGTGTTCTATAGCGCTGTGGATCGAGTCGTCCGTTGCGTCCAAGTCCTGACCGAACGGATCTGGATCTTAAGCTCGAGCTGCCTGAGCACATAGTAGCTGTCCCAGAGCTCATTGGCAGGGGAACCTGCCAGGAGGACGCGCCAGGGAACGCGCCGAGCGACGTGCCAGCGGGACTCGCCACGGGACGCGCCACGGAACGTGCAAAGGAGCGCGCCAGGTTGCAATGTTGAGTGTATCGATCTTGATGTACCGCGTCGAATGCGGTGCTGTGCTGTGCCGTGCTGAACTGCGATGTGCCATGCCGCGATTGTGCTCTATAGCGTCGTGGATCGAGTTCTCCTTTGCATCCGAGTCCTGACCGAACTGATCTGGACTTTAAGCTCGAGCTGCCTCAGCACATAGTAGCTGCCCCAGAGCTAATTGACAGGGGAACATGCCAGGAGGGCGCGCCGCGAAACGTCCCAAGGGACGCGCCAGGCGACGTGCCAGGGGACGTGCCACGGGGACGCACCGCAGGACGTGCCGAGGGGACGCTCTACGGAACGTGCCAATGGACGTGCCACGGGACGTTCCAGGGGACGCGCCGCGCGACGTGCCAGGGGGATTCGCCACGGGACGCGCCACGGAACGTGCCAAGGAACGTGCCAGGTTGCAATGCTGAGTGTATCGATCTTGATGTTATTAGCCCGCGGTTTGGGCCAGGTTGGGTGGGGTGGGATGGAGTGTGAAAAAGCACAAGGCGGGTAAAACATGATCGACCCACGAGGCCGGAAAGGAATATAGAGCTGTAGCGCATGGCAACGTTTTCAAAGACACCGAATTGGGTGACGGGCAAATGCAATGTTGAGTGTATCGATCTTGATGTACCTTGCCGAGGGCTGTGCTGTGCTGGGCCGTGCTGAATTGCGATGTGCCATGCCGCGATTGTGCTCTATAGCGTCGTGGATCGAGTTCTCCTTTGCATCCGAGTCCTGACCGAATTGATCTGGATCTTAAGCTCGAGCTGCCTCAGCACATAGTAGCTGCCCCAGAGCTAATTGACAGGGGAACATGCCAGGAGGACGCGCCGCGAAACGTCTCAAGGGACGCGCCAGAAGACGTGCCAGGGGACGTGCCATGGGATCACACCGCGGGACGTGCCAAGGGGACGCGCTACGGAACGTAGAGATCCTCAAAGATAATTCCGCTCGAGAGATCCTCAAAGATAATTCCGCCGGCCCTACGCGACCTTGTGATTTATCGCAAATAATTCCGCTGGCCCTACAGCCGTCGATTCCGGGAGTTAACCTCTAAAAGAGAACCTTGGGCCCCCGCCTTTTCCGGGAAAACATGATCGACCCACGAACCCGGAAAGGAATATGGAAATGTAAGGCATGGCAACGTTTCAAAGACATTTGATTGGGCGACGGGCAAATGCAATGTTGAGTGTGTCAATATTGATGTACCATGCCGAGGGCTGTGCTGTGCTGGGCCGTGCTGAACTGCGATGTGCCATGTCGCGACTGTGCTCTATATAGCGTTGTCCATCGAGTCCTCCCTGGCATCCGAGTCCTGACCGAACCGATCTGGATCTTAAGCTCGGACCGCCTGAGCAGATGGTAGTTGCCCCAGACCTAATCGACAGAGGGGATATGCCAGGAGGACGCGCCGCGGAACGTCCCAAGGGACGCGCCAGGCGACGTGCCAGGGGACGTGCCATGGGGACGCACCGCGGGACGTGCCAAGGGAACGTGCTACGGAACGTGCCAATGGACGTGCGGGACGTGCCACGGGACGCGCCGCGCGACGTGCCAGGTGGACTCGCCACGGAACGCGCCAAGGAACGCGCCACGGTGCAATGTTGAGTGTATCGATATTGATGTACCATGCCGACGGCTGTGCTGTGCTGGGCCGTGCTGAACTGCGATGTGCCATGTCGCGACTGTGCTCTATATAGCGTTGTGGATCCAGTCCCCCCTGGCATCCGAGTCCTGACCGAACCGATCTGGATCTTAAGCTCGAGCTGCTTGAGCAGCTGCTAGCTGCCCCAGAACTAATCGACAGAGGGGACATGCCAGGAGGACGCGCCGCGGAACGCGGAACGTCCCAAGGGACGCGCCAGGCGACGTGCCAGGGGACGTGCCATGGGGACGCACCGCGGGACGTGCCAATGGAAGTGCACCGCGCGATTTGCCAGGGGGACTCGCCACGGGACGCTCCGCGGAACGTGCCAGGCAACATGCCAGGCTGCAAAGCTAAGGGTATCGATATTGATGTACCGTGCCGAGGGCTGTGCTGTGCCTGGGCGACCTGGACACTTGAAAACACGCGTTTCGCTCAAGATGTTCTCAGCACATCCTCATGCTAGACATCCGCCTGGGCAAGCTGGACACGTGCAAACAAGCGTCTCGATCGAGACTTCCTCGACACATCCTCATGCTAGACATCCGCCTGGGCGACCTGGGCACGTGAAAACAAGCTTCTGGTTCGAGACATCCTCAACACATCCTCATGCTAGACATCTGTCTGGACAACCTGGAGGCGTGAAACCAAGCGTCTCGCTCGAGACATCCTGAAGACCTGGGCACGTGAAAACAAGCATTTCACTTGAGAGATCCTCAGAATTCAGGTCCCCAGGAGAGGACAATCTATAACACAAAACAAGCGTTTCGCTCGAGATATCCTCAACAAATTCTGAAAGACCAGCGTTTCGCTAGGGACATCCTCAAATTTTAATTCGCCGGCCCACCTCGACCTCGATATTTATCGCAAAAGAATTCGCCGGCCCACCTCAAGTCAAGCCCGGAGGTAAATTAACTAAAAGAGAACCCTGGGCTGATGCCCTTTCCGGGAAAGAGAACCCTTGGGCCTCGCGCTTTCCGGGAAACATGATCGACCCACGAACCCGGAAAGGAATACAGAAATGTAACGCATGGCAACGTTTTCAAAGACACCTGATTGGGTGACGGGCAAGTGCAATGTTGATTGTATCGATCTTGATGTACCGTGCCGAGGGCTGTGCTGTGCTGCACCTTGCTGAATTGCGATGTGCCATGCTGCGGTTGTGCTCTATAGCGTCGTGGATCGAGTCTTCCTTTGCATCCGAGTCTTGACCGAACTGATCTGGATCTGAAGCTCGAGCTGCCTGAACACATAGTAGCTGCCCCAGAGCTCATTGACAGGGGACATGCCAGGAGGACGCGCCGCGAAACGTCCCAAGGGACGCGCCAGGCGACGTACCAAGGGACGTGCCATGGGGTCGCACCGTAGGACGTGCCAAGGGGACGCGCTACGGGACATCCTCAAAATTCCTGCGCGCGGGACGTGGCACGTGCGAGACATCCCCGGAATTCCTGCGAGCGGGACGTGAAAACAAACATTTCGCCTGAGACATCCTTTGAATTCGGGCCCCCCACGAGGCCCCCGCTCGAGACATCCCCCAAGTTTGCAAAACCAGGGTTTCGCTCGAGACATCCTCAACATATTATGAACAAAACGAGCGTTTCGCTCGAGACATCCGGTCAAAATCCAAGGACATCCTGGCAAAACAAACGAATTAGTCGAGACATCCTCGGAATTCCTGCGCGCGGGACGCGGCACGCGCGAGACATCCTTGGAATTCCTGCGAGCGGGACACGAAAACAAGCATTTCGCCTGAGACATCCTTTGAATCCTGGCCCCCCACGAAGCCCCCGCTCGAGACATCCCCACATCTTGCAAAACCAGCGTTTCCCTCGAGACATCCTCAACAAACTATGTAAACATGATCGACCCACGAACCCGGAAAGGAATATAGAACTGTAACACATGGCAGCGTTTTCAAAGACACCTGATTGGGCGACGGGCACATGCAATGCTGAGTGTATCGATCTTGATGTACCCTGCCAAGGGCTGTGCTGTGCTGCGCCGTGCTGAATTGCGATGTGCCATGGCGCGACTGCGCTCTATAGCGTCGTGGATCGAGTCCTCCTTTGCATCCGAGTCCTGACCGAACTGATCTGGATCTTAAGCTCGAGCTGCCTGAACACATAGTAGCTGCCCCAGAGCTAATGGACAGGGGAACATGCCAGGAGGACGCGCCGCGAAACGTCCCAAGGGATGCGCCAGGCGACGTGCCAGGGGACGCGCCATGGGGTCGCACCGTAGGACGTGCCAAGGGGACGCGCTACGGAACGTGCCAATGGATGTGCCACGGAATGTGCCAGGGGACGCGCCACGCGACGTGCCAGGGGGACTCGCCAAGGGACGCCCCACGGAACGTGCCAAGGAACGTGCCAAGTTGCAATGCTGAGTGTATCGATCTTGATGTACCCTGCCGAGGGCTGTGCTGTGCTGCGCCGTGCTGAATTGCGATGTGCCATGGCGCGTTGTGCTCTATAGCCTCGTGGATCGAGTCCTCCTTTGCATCCGAGTCCTGACCGAACTGATCTGGATCTTAAGCTCGAGCTGCCTGAACACATAGTAGCTGCCCCAGAGCTAATTGACAAGGGGAACATGCCAGGAGGACGCGCCGCGAAACGTCCCAAGGGATGCGCCAGGCGACGTGCCAGGGGACGTGCCATGGGTCGCAACGCGGGACGTGCCAAGGGGACGCGCTACTGAACGTGCTGGGGACAGCGTTTCGCTCGAGACATCCTATCACAATCATCCGAATTCCTACGCGCGGGACGCGGCACGCGCGAGACATCCTCGGAATTCCTGCGAGCGGGACACGAAAACAAACATTGCGCCTGAGATATCCTCTGAATTCTGGCCCCCCACGAGGCCCCCGCTCGAGACATCCCCCAATTTTGCAAAACCAGCGTTTCGCTCGAGACATCCTCAACAAATTATGAAAAACAAGCGTTTCGCTTGAGAAATCCTGTCAAAACCCAAAGAAATCAAAATTCCTGCGTGCGGGACGCGGCACGCGCGAGACATCCTCGGAATTCCTGCGCGAGGAGCGCTTTTCCGTGTCGCGGTCGGCTCTGCAAAACCAGCGTTTCGCTCGAGACATCCTCAACAAATTCTGAAACCAAGCGTTTCGCTCGAGACATCCCCAACTCTGCAAAACCAGCGTTTCGCTCGAGACATCCTCAACAAATTCTGAAAAACAAGCGTGTCGCTCAAGACATCCTCAAAAATAATTTCGCCGGCCCTACTCCGTGCGTGCCCGCTCGCAAAATAATTTTGCCGGCCCAAGTCGCAGGGGGGCCGGGGGGTTTAACCTACTAAAAGAGAACCCTGGGCCCGCGCCCTTTCCGGGAAAAAAGCGTTTCGCTCGAGACATCCTGCCAAAATTCTAAGAAATCCTGACAAATCAAGCGAATTAGTCGAGACATCCTCGAAATTCATGCGCGCGGGACGCGGCACGCGCGAGACATCTTCGGAATTCCTGCGCGTGGGGCGCTTTTCCGCGTCGCGGTCGGGGCTCCAGACCCCGTTATTAGTCGAGGATTATGCGAAAAACGCTCCGCACTTTTTTTTTTTAACAGGGAAAACGGGGGTCTGCGGACCCCGTTTTTTATCGAGGACCCGAGATGGGGGGCGCACTTTCCTCGAGAGGGCACGCACGAAACGCATTTTTTCAAACAACATAAGCACTTTACTTCGTTATTTACGCAGAATAATTCCGCCGGCCCTCTTCAAGTCAAAACCGGGGGTAAACCAGCTAAAAGAGAACCTTGGGCCCACGCCTTTTCCGGGAAAAAGCAAGCGTCGCTCGGGACACCTTCAAACATAATTCCGCTGGCCTCTTCGACTTCGTTAGTTATCGCAGAATAATTCCGCCCGCCCTCTTCAAGTCACAACCGGGGGGTTAACATACTAGAGCCCTGGGCCCACGCCTTTGCCGGGAAACATCTTTTTCGATCGCGAGGCCCAGAATGCATTCTGAGGACGTTAACGCACTGATGCGGATGGCGCACTGCCAGTGAAACGTGACACGGCCTGTTCTGCCGTCCCGTCCCGCGTTGTTCGTCGCTGTAGCTCCGCTTCGCCTTCGGTCGTGTTCACCTAGCGCTCTGGGCCCGGCTTGGGAACTGGGACCGGCCCAACACGTTGTTCCCCCAATGTTCAAGAAGGGGCGGGATCAGGAGTAAAGAAAGCACACCATTGTTCCTGGGCTCGCAGAGCCGAAAATCGTGCGGGCCCTAACGTGGAAACGAGCTGGCACAAACACGAATCAGTGATTATTCGATGGTTGACTTCGAGACGCTCTTAGGACGGCATTTCTTTCTGACCTCTTGGATTCTTGAGAAGCTTCTTGTGGCCATCCCAGAGCCAACTATGGCCCTTTTTGTGGCCATCTTGGCGTTCCTTCGGGGTGTCTCCGGACCGTGTTGGAGGGCCACAGGGCCGTCTAGGACTCTCAGGGAGCTGTCTTTGAGCAGCCTTGGGCTCCGTGACTCACATACATCGTCTTGTGCTAGGGATCGGGGCCTGGGAGCTCGGATCATTACTTTTTGTCGGGATGGTTCGTGGCCCTAGGAGCGCAGATACATATTATAGTTGTTCGTGTCTTCAGTGAGTGTGCGGGCGGAACCTTCGTCGATTGAGCGTTGCAATGTTTCCTGAGGCCATCTTGGCGTCGCTTGGAGGGTCGGGCGTTCTTGGAAGCCTCACTGGGAGCATATGGGTGCCCATGAGACACGACGTGTGTGAGAGATGTGCCGTTTCTTTCAACCGTCTTGAGCCCCAGCTGAAGGCCTTTGAGGGCGTATTTGGCACGAAGTGCGTGCGGGGTTTGCCGAGTGAAGGCTCCGAGGGGCCATCTGAGGGCATTCAGTGAATTTGGGGTTCCTCTCGGGATCCAGTCCCCCATGTATTCAATCCCCAGGGTGGAGGACTCAAAAGAAATGAGGACACTCCAACTCATGCCTCGCAGCACGGTGGCGGATATATGTGTTTGTCCAACTGGTACCGCTGGGGGATTGTTGATCAGTGCGTGAAGCGACTGGCCACTGTCTACATCGGTCCAGCCCGAATGCTTCCCAACCGGGACGGAGACTCTGGAGCATGCGTTGAGCCATGGTGCCAAGACCCTCGAAGGGAGACCGCCAGCCGTCGGTGGCAGCTCCCTGGCCCGCCTTCTTATTTCTTCAACGTCGCGCCGTTCTGCGACCACGGCTGGGTCACGGCAGTCAGGGGTTAGGCCGTGCAGCATTTCGACACTAGTTACGAATTAAGTAAGTTGCAACAGTACCATGGCTCGGACCAGGAATCAAGGGATTGGAGGGCTGCACAATCAGAATGCAGTCGGAGGCTGACTCTTTTCCCACGTTTTCCCGTCGTCGCCCCTTGCACTTCCATTGGGCAACATGAGAAGCGAACTTCTAGGCTCATGGTACGGCCCCTTTGACACGCGCCGTCCCTTGATTTAATTTGCACCGAGTCTGGTGGGCGTGTGCCATAGAAACCTGGAACCAGGCTAGGGACGACTTGAAGGCAATGTGGGCCCTCTGGCGTAGTTGGATTGTTCCCATGTCTCAGCATGGACGAACCGACCCCATCCCCAGTGGGCCATTGTATCTCAGCCCCACCAGGTCACCCGCTCAGGTGGGGCTAGGTCCCCGATGCCCGAAGGGAACATGTATCCGCATCTAGGGGGTAAATCGGCCAGTGTTGCGAAGGCCATGCCAGTGGGGATTGCGATCGGTTAATAAATGATGCGCAGTGCCACCTGTCCAGCCGATCGGAGGCAGCAGCAGCCAAGTGGAGGAGGGAAGGCCTTCCGCGCGACACGCCGCGCGGCGGACGGCGCGTAGGCAACATGCCAGCGCGGCAGCGCTCCCCAATCTGCTTTCGCTCGCCAATTATATTGTTTTGCTGCTGAGTCCCACGCCTCCCTATCGCTGCTGCTGCTTCAGCCTCAACTACACTTCCTCGTCTTGCACTTGCCCACCCTCCTTTCTGCCGCTACCTCCTTCCTGCATCCTTGCTTCCCCTCTGTTGCTGCTGGTGCTGCTCGTCATTCCCCTTCGATCCCCTTAGAAGCCGAGCATGCCAGTAGGGCCCACAAAGGGTCTAAGTCATGTGTTTGTTCGGGACATTGTCATGTGACTCATACCTTTACTTTTATATTACTGTATCCTTCTTCTCTGCAACCTAGCGGTCGGGCATGAGTTACAGATGCGCCTTCGCCCTTTACCCGTCGAATCTACTCCGACGGTAGGACCCGCATGCGAGTCTTCCAACCGAGTCTGGAAGTCATCGTGATCGTCGTCCGTGTGATTTCGGAGGCTCTTCTCCTGCTTGGTATCTGCTGCTTGATTGAGGATGCCTGATTGATAGAGGATGGCCGCTTCGGTTTACAAGAGAGGACGCTCGACAAAAGAGCGAGGATCCCGCTCGATAATTTCTCAAGGTTCAGATTCCCAGGCGATGCCAAACCTGTGCTAGTACAGGGGTACCGATGGCCACCGCGGGCTAATAACAGAAAGCCGGGGGGCCGCTATGGAGGAAATCCCGCTCGAGACGTTCTCGCGATCCACATACAGGCGAGCGCCAGAAGCACCCTACCGATTTGCTCAGGAAAATGGTTACCGCCCGCGACCTTCTCGGACAGAAGGCTCCCAGTATCCCGATGGCCGCCCCGGATTCTCAACGTGAGTATTCGAATTTTTGGTCCGCCGTCTTTGTGCCGCCGCCGCCGCCTGCTGAGGTGCGCCGTGTTGCGTTTCCGCAGCTATTCTGTACAAGTGATCGAGTGGGCACAGCGGGCCCACGCTTGCGCACGGAAAACGGGGCGTGCGTCAGGTCGTCGCCGTGTCGTCGCCTCCCTTTCCGTGCACATGCCCTTCCCGTGCACATATCACATACATCACAATTTGACCGAGACGACTGCCATGTCGCTACGCGATTTCAAGAGTATTGAGGAGACCGATGTGACATTATCATCGCACCCCACATTTTCGGGGGACTGCGTTGCCCTGATAAATGCTTGGCTACCAACCGACATGCAAATGATTGCATCCGATGCAAGAGTGGACATGAACGGACTTTCTTGCATATTTACTAAAGTTGTAGCAGTCGAAAGCTTGGGCAGTAACGTGATTCTTGACCTGGCAGGGCAGCCATCCCGAACTATTTTTCAGTATCGTTGGTAGCTGATCCGTTCGTTCACATTCCGGGAGAGGCTTCGGAGTCGGATCAACCGACAGGCCAGGATGTTGACAATGATCGCGATCTGTCCGCTCTCATAGAGCCCACCGAGATAAGATTGATGAGCTCGTCGGTTAAAGGGGATAGCATGTTCCTGTGATCTCAATGGGACCCCGTGAGAGACAATGCCAGGGAAACCCTGGCGCCAAAGGACCCGAGGCGCCATGGAACATGATTCGCCCATGCAGATTTCCAGCTTAATTGGGGGCCCAGCAGAAGCCAACCACTGTTCCGAAATCCGAGGAGTTGAGGGAGCGATGGATGAACCCTTATCACCTACTGCGAACACTAGGCGTCCCAAGCACAGCTCCCCCATGGCGTCAAGGGCCTGTGAAAGGGTCGAGGAGCACTCGCGGTTCCAATGGCCCGTCTCGCGATTCGTCGTCAAGTCGCGTCTCAATCAGTGCAAGTTGTTGGGCACGGGGATCACCGTGTCCGTCAACAGCAGAAAACCGATGACAAGGGAAAGCGGGAAGGATTAGCGGCTCATGTATCCGCCCAGTGTGCGGGGCTTGCCCCCGCATCTGATATGACAGAACACAAGTGTGAACATTTGGCCGTCTTTGCTTGGCAACAGCAGAAAGAAGTTGAATAACACGCTGTCAGGGTAAGGCAGCTCAACGATCATAGGACTGCTCAGTTGCAAGAATTCAAGCATCACATGATCGATCCACGAACCCGGAAAGGAATCTAGAACTGTAACACATGGCAGCGTTTTCAAATACACCTGATTGGGTGACGGGCAAATGCAATGCTGAGTGCATCGATCTTGATGTACCGTGCCGAGGGCTGTGCTGTGCTGCGCCGTGCTCAATTGCAATGTGCCATGGCGCGATTGTGCTCTGTAGCCTCGTGGATCGAGTCCTCTGCTGCAACCGAGTCCTGACCGAACTGATCTGGATCTTAAGCCCTGCTTGGCATCTGCTGCTTGATTGAGGATGCCTGATTGATAGAGGATGGCCGCTTCGGTTTACAAGAGAGGACGCTCGACAAAAGAGCGAGGATCCCGCTCGATAATTTCTCAAGGTTCAGATTCCCAGGCGATGCCAAACCTGTGCTAGTACAGGGGCACCGATGGCCACCGCGGGCTAATAACAGAAAGCCGGGGGGCCGCTATGGAGGAAATCCCGCTCGAGACGTTCTCGCGATCCACGCACAGGCGAGCGCCAGAAGCACCCTGCCGATTTGCTCGGGAAAATGGTTACCGCCCGCGACCTTCTCGGACAGAAGGCTCCCAGTATCCCGATGGCCGCCCCGGATTCTCAACGTGAGTATTCGAATTTTTGGTCCGCCGTCTTTGTGCCGCCGCCGCCGCCCGCTGAGGTGCGCCGCGTTGCGTTTCCGCAGCTATTCTGCACAAGTGATCGAGTGGGCACAGCGGGCCCACGCTTGCGCACTGCGCACAGAAAACGGGGCGTGCGTCAGGTCGTCGCCGCGTCGTCGCCTCCCTTTCCGTGCACATGCCCTTCCCGTGCACATATCACATGCATCGCAATTTGACCGAGACGACTGCCATGTCGCTACGCGATTTCAAGAGTATTGAGGAGACCGATGTGACATTATCATCGCACCCCACATTTTCGGGGGACTGCGTTGCCCTGATAAATGCTTGGCTACCAACCGACATGCAAATGATTGCATCCGATGCAAGAGTGGACATGAACGGACTTTCTTGCATATTTACTAAAGTTGTAGCAGTCGAAAGCTTGGGCAGTAACGTGATTCTTGACCTGGCAGGGCAGCCATCCCGAACTATTTTTCAGTATCGTTGGTAGCTGATCCGTTCGTTCACATTCCGGGAGAGGCTTCGGAGTCGGATCAACCGACAGGTCAGGACGTTGACAATGATCGCGATCTGTCCGCTCTCATAGAGCCCACCGAGATAAGATTGATGAGCTCGTCGGTTAAAGGGGATAACATGTTCCTGTGATCTCAATGGGACCCCGTGAGAGACAATGCCAGGGAAACCCCGGCGCCAAAGGACCCGAGGCGCCATGGAACATGATTCGCCCATGCAGATTTCCAACTTAATTGGGGGCCCAGCAGAAGCCAACCACTGTTCCGAAATCCGAGGAGTTGAGGGAGCGATGG
Organism: Prorocentrum cordatum; assembly: GCA_963575745.1. Lineage (NCBI taxonomy): Eukaryota > Dinophyceae > Prorocentrales > Prorocentraceae > Prorocentrum > Prorocentrum cordatum. The sequence continues at coordinate 79,361 of CAUYUJ010001483.1, read as the reverse complement.
ATGAACCCTTATCACCTACTGCGAACACTAGGCGTCCCAAGCACAGCTCCCCCATGGCGTCAAGGGCCTGTGAAAGGGTCGAGGAGCAGTCGCGGTTCCAATGGCCCGTCTCGCGATTCGTCGTCAAGTCGCGTCTCAATCAGTGCAGGTTGTTGGGCACGGGGATCGCCGTGTCCGCCAACAGCAGAAAACCGATGACAAGGGAAAGCGGGAAGGATTAGCGGCTCATGTATCCGCCCAGTGTGCGGGGCTTGCCCCCGCATCTGATATGACAGAACACAAGTGTGAACATGTGGCCGTCTTTGCTTGGCAACAGCAGAAAGAAGTTGAATAACACGCTGTCAGAGTAAGGCAGCTCAACGATCATAGGACCGCTCAGTTGCAAGAGCTCAAGCATCACATGATCGATCCACGAACCCGGAAAGGAATACAGAACTGTAACACATGGCAGCGTTTTCAAATACACCTGATTGGGTGACGGGCAAATGCAATGCTGAGTGTATCGATCTTGATGTACCGTGCCGAGGGCTGTGCTGTGCTGCGCCGTGCTGAATTGCGATGTGCCATGGCGCGATTGTGCTCTGTAGCCTCGTGGATCGAGTCCTCCGCTGCAACCGAGTCCTGACCGAACTGATCTGGATCTGACGCTCGAGCTGCCTGAACACACAGTACCTGCCCCAGAGCTAATGGACAGGGGGACATGCCAGGAGGACGCGCCGCGAAACGTCCCAAGGGATGCGCCAGGCGACGTGCCAGGGGACGTGCCATGGGGTCGCACCGCGGGACGTGCCAAGGGGACGCGCTACGGAACGTGCCAATGGATGTGCCACGGGATGTGCCGGGGGACGCGCCGCGCGACGTGCCCGGGGGACTCGCCAAGGGACGCCCCACGGAACGTGCCAAATTGCAATGTTGAGTGTATCGATCTTGATGTACCGTGCCGAGGGCTGTGCTGTGCTGCGCCGCGCTGAACTGCGATGTGCCATGGCGCGATTGTGCTCTATAGCCTCGTGGATCGAGTCCTCCTTTGCATCCAAGTCCTGACCCAACTGATCTGGATCTTAAGCTCGAGCTGCCTGAACACATAGTAGCTGCCCCAGAGCTAATGGACAGGGGGACATGCCAAGAGGACGCGACGCGGAACGTCTCAAGGGACGCGCCAAGCGACGTGCCAAGGGGACGTGCCATGGGAACGCACCGCGGGACGTGCCAAGGGGACGCGCTACGGAACGTGCAAATTGATGTGCCACGGGATGTGCCAGGGGACGCGCCACGCGACGTGCCAGGGGGACTCGCCAAGGGACGCCCCGCGGAACGTGCCGAGCGAGCGTGACGTGAATCCTCGGAATTCTTGCGTGCGGGACGTGAAGACAAGCATTTCGTCTGAGACATCCTCTGAATTCTGGCCACCCACGAGGCCCCCGCTCGAGTCATCCTCCAATTTTGCAAAGCCAGCGTTTCGCTCGAGACATCCACAACAACTTATGAGAGGATAAAAAGACAAACAAAAAACGTTTCGCTCGAGACATCCTGTCAAAATCCAAAGAAATCCCAGCCAAACACACAAATTTGTCGAGACATCCTCAACATTCCTGCGCGCGGAACGCGGCACGCGCGAGACATCCTCGGAATTCCTGCGAGCGGGACGTGAAAACAAGCATTTCGCTAGAGACATTTTCTGAATTCTGGCACCCCACGAGACCCCCGCTCGAGACATCCCCCAATTTTGCAAAACCAGCGTTTCGTTCGAGACATCCTCAACAAATTATGAAAAACAAGCGTTTCGCTCGAGACATCCTGTCAAAATCCAAAAAAAATCATGGCAACCAGCGTTTCGCTCGAGACATCCTCAACGAACTATGAAAAACAAGCGTTTCGCTCGAGACATCCTGTCAAAATCCAAAGAAATCAACGCTAAACAAACGAGTTAGTCTAGACATCCTCCAAATTCCTGCGCGCGGGACGCGGCTGAGCACGTGAAAACACGTGGTTCCAGCTCGGGACCACCATGTTAGATACCCCCCTAGGTGGCCTGAACAAGTGAAAACACGTGGTTCCAGCTCGGGACCACCATGCTAGATACCCCCATGTCTGGCCTGGACACGTGAAAACACGTGGTTCCAGCGCGACACCACCGTGTCAGATGCCCCCCCCCCCCCCCCCCCCCTGGGTGGCGTGGAAACGTAAAAACACGTGGTTCCAGCTCGGGACCACGTGCAAATTCGCACTTTACCACGTAATTTATCGCAGAGTAATTCCGCCGGCCCTACTCCCGCACGTAATTTATCGCAGAATAATTTCGCCGGCCCTACAGCCGTCGAAACCGGGGGGAACCAACTAAAAGAGAACCCTGGGCTCGAGCCCTGCCCGGGAAAAAAGGCCGACCCAATGTGGCAGATGCAGCATTTAGAAATAATGTGACTGCTCGCGCGACAGGCGCACTTGAGCCGACAAGCGACCTCGGAGGCAGTTAAGCTCTCCCTGGAAAGAGATACGAGAATCAGCAAAACTGATGACATTGGAAGAGGAAAAGAAATTTGCGGGGCCAATGCCTGTAATCGAACAGCAGATGCAACGTCATCTGCTGGCTGTCGAAGAGGTAGCACCGAATTTCGAACAGAAGGTGGAAGTAGCCCTGGACGAGAGGACAGCTCAAGCCGCTGCCGTGATACAGCGGGTTAGGGAGCACGCGTCCGTCGCGGTGCGAGACGGTGCTTCGGGGGCAAGCAACCGCCGGAGATATGAGGAAGCTGACAGAAGACGCGAGCCATATTCGCGAACATATGATCAAACCAGAACAGACGCGGTCGGGACCAACACTTGTCTTGATGAGCAATCCCAGAGCAATGTGGCTAAGCAAGAGAAACATTCAACATTGCAGGTTCAACCTGTGGCGCCCAACAGTGTCGCCGCACCTGCGGCTCTGGAAAAAAGCGCGCCGGCGATGTTGGTTCAACCTGCGACGTTATGACAGCCAGCAAGCCAGACCCTGGGAATGGGCCTCCAACGCAGATCCAGGAGCTTGCGCCCGCCCTCGCCGAGCGAGGCGATCGCTGCGCCAGCTTCGTCGGATGGCAACGCAGGCGGAATGATCTCTCTGTGGGCGTGGCGAACGCGTGCGATTGCGGCTTCGGGAAGCATGGGCAATTGTTATTTCTGCGCATTGCCAAAACGTGAGAATCGTGTTCAATGCTCCAAATCTCGGCGCAAAGGGTCACATTGATTTGCTGATCCAGCGGCGCGGGCAAAGCGTCCAGGACAGACAGGGCGCAGAGGCCTTTTCCGTTCAGAAAAGGCTTGAGGATGAGCGCGCGCAGCTTCAGCAATAGCAATGGGAGGCAGGGGTGAGAGAGGGGCTGCGTTCATAGCGCAACAGGGGGATTAGCTGGACGCAGTCTGGAAAGGAAGCGATGAACTTGACAAGGCCAAGCGGTCCATGAAGGGAGAGCATGCTGTTGCTTCTCTCAGACAGATTGATAATACTTTGGTTGCACCTCCAGCTGTGGAGCACATTCTCGATGGAATGCCGGATTTCCCTGAGCCAGCAGACCAGCACGAAGCTCGCAAAGATGCCCAATTGGCCCTGCCCGAAGATTTCTTCGCAAAGCCGCCCGGCGCTGCGGATGGCGCGCCGAAGTCGCCTCCAAACATCCTTTGTTCAACCGGGGGAAGGGGGCGGGGGAGGAGGCGGCGGAGATAAGGGGCCGCCGGCCCCACGTCTTGACCCTCTCGATCATTGGAGACAGGCGGGGGGGCAACCGAGATCAGGGTCGCGCCCGTGCCGCCGCCAACGGGACTTCGCGATTGGAATCTGCACGCCGTGCGAGTCGCGTCCTCTTCTTCACCATATGCGAAGGGTGCTCTGCCTTTGACCGTTAAGCCGACGATCCCGGAAGTAGACGCATCGACCACCGAGAATTACAAACCGCAAAAATGCGGCAGATAATTGACTTGTCAGCGCAACGGACGCGCTTCATTTCCCAAGTCGGTCGAATGGAGAACGACGCACAGCGTGATATGCGGTTGTTAACAGGGCGCGAGATGATGCGCTCTATCTGTACTTGGCTGTCCGTGCGCATGGAGCGCGGCAGTAAGTACACGTGCCAGGACTTGCTCAATCTTGTCAACGATAAGCACCGTCCAGATGAGGATTCATGCCACTTTTATACTGCACGGGCGTCTGTCTATCGCGGTCTTCATGGAGGGGGCGCGCCGTCCGAAGCGATGGCATGTTCGATGCGTGAGCATTTTTACGAACAAATGAAACGTGTGCCCCAGATGCAAACGGCAAATGGATGGTACGAAAGCAGCGCGGCTACTGTTGGAACCCGTGTCCGCGCCTACGAACGGTTGTTATGACAATTGCAGACGCTCGTGAAACAGGATCGACCCACGAACCACGACAGGAATATAGAACTGTAAAGCATGGTTGAGCGACGGGCAAATGCAATTTGGAGTGTGTCCATATGGATGAACCGCGCCGAGGGCAGTGCCGTGCTGCGCCGTGCTGACATGGGGGGCATGCTAGGAGGACGCGCCGCGGAACGTCCCAAGGGACGCGCCAGGCGACGTGCCAGGGGGCGTGCCATGGGGACGCACCGCGGGACGTGCCAAGGAGACGCGCTACGGAACGTGCCAATGGACGTGCCACAGGACGTGCCAAGGGACGCGCCGTGCGACGTGTCAGGGGGGGCTCGCCACTGGACGCGCCACGGAACGTGCCAGGGAACGCGCCAGGTTGCAATGCTGAGTGCGTCGATCTTGAGCTCGAGCTGCCTGAGCACATATCAGCTGCCCCAGAGCTCTTTGACAGGGGGACATGCCAGGAGGACGCGCCGCGGAACGTCCCAAGGGGCGCGCCAGGCGACGTGCCAGGGGACGTGCCATGGGGACGCACCGCGGGACTTGCCAACGGGACGCGCTACGGAACGTGTTGGGGGCAAGCGTCTCGCGCGAGAAATGTTGCCCAAATCCTCATGTTAGACATCCGCTTAGGTGACCCGGATACGGGAAAACAAGTGTTTTGCTCGAGGCATCCTCAACGCATCCTCATGCTAGATATCCGCCTGGGCGAACTGGACACGTGAAAACAAATTGTGCGCTCGAGAAATCTTCAACACAGCTTCATGTTCGACGTCCGCCTGGGTGACCTGGGCACGTGCAACAAGAAACGTTTCGCCCGAGACATTCTCAACATATTTTTATGTTAGACATCTGCCTGGGGGACCTGGACACGTGAAAACAAACCTTTCGTTCGACACGTTCTCAACACCTACTCATGCTAGACATTTGCCTGGGCGACCTGGACATGTGAAACCAGGCGTCTCGCTTTTTCCACGCGTTTCGCTCAAGACGTTGTCAGCACATTCTCATGCTAGACATCCGCCTGGCAACCTGGACACGTGCAAACAAGCGTATCGCTCGAGACATCCTCAACAAATCCTCATGCTAGACATCCGCCTGGGCGACCTGGACACGTGAAAACAAGCCTCTGGTTCGAGACATCCTCAACAAATCCTCATGCTAGACATCTGTCTGGGCCACCTGGAGGCGTGAAACCAAGCGTATCGCTCGAGACATCCTCAAGACCTGGGCACGTGAAAACAAGCAATCCACTTGAGAGATCCTCAGAATTCAGGTCCCCAGGAGAGGACAATCTATAACACAACACAAGCGTTTCGCTCGAGACATCCTCAACCAATTCTGAAAAACAAGCGTTTCGCTCGAGACATCCTCAATGTTTAATTCGCCAGCCCTACGCGATTTCGTTATTTATCACAAAAGAAATTCGCCGGCCCTACAGCCGTCAAAACGGAGGGGAAACCTACTAAAAGAGAACCCTGGGCCTACGCCCTTTCCGGGAAAAAGGCGAGCTCACACTCACGCCAGTGTTTAACATATTCCCATAACGCCACATGGTCCCAATAGGTTCAGTTGAGCACGCATCACAGCCAATGCCCACCATGCAGATGCCTCTCCTTGGGAGTCACCTTCAATTACAGACCACCAGCCAAGATGAAGAACATTCTGGCGAACATTGACATCAACCACGTACATTGCGATATACTAACACCAGGCCATAATTCTGAAGCAGTGTCTGGTCACCTACTGCCTACACCGCCGCATTAGAGTGCAGCGCATTGACTTCAGGAGGCCAGAACCTCCACGAGCTCCACCTGCGCCGCCGCAACCCACACCACCACCGAAGCCCAAGATGCCAATGCCGCAACCAACGACACCACCGCAAGGCCCACCACCAGAAGCCGCGCGACCACCGCCGGCACCAACCAACCCATGGAGACGCGCCGACCACCAACCACCAGCGCTACCTGGCACAACGCGCGTCGACGCAGACGCCACTACACCACAGGACGACGACAGCCAGCTTGACGAGGTCAGCGACAAGGGAGACCACAGACACGACCCGAAGCCGTTTACATTGGACTCACTACCTACAGATTGAGGACGTGACATTCGTTGCCCAGTAGGCTGGAAGGCAAATCGGTCCATCGAAGAGCGTGGGCGAGGACAGCTGGCATTACGCAACAGCTCCCGCCCGCGCGCACTTTCTTTTCCGCCGCTGAAGCCAGACATGGCCGCTGCACCACTATCGCGATGCCAACCTTCGTCCACAGAGCTAACTACGTACTTGGTGCTCGAAGACGATAGACTTACCACCGCCACCTTCCAGACTTATGGATGCACCACAGCAACCCTTCGGTTCGGCACTGTGCGAGATGGAGTCGCTCTACAAGCGGGGCGAGGACTTCAGACTGGCAGTTACGATATTCAACCAGTGCAACCACGATGAAATCAAGGCGCCAGCAAGTGCAGCTGATACACCTACAACCAAGGCATCTCCGTAGACGCGCTAACGGCAATGCAAGCAACGGCGATATAGGTTTCGGCATTGTAAGTGGGACTGGTTCGTGGCCAAACCAATGCTTTCCTACAATTCGCTCGATGCATTCGCACATGTGAAATATAGGAGAGCGTGGTTCGTGATTTCCTACCATTTGTTATGTGCGAGCTCGGTGTCACAAAAATCGGACTCCCAACATCGCCGTTGACCAAAATCGCTGTTAGCGCGGCCTTGGCAACTATCACAGTATCATTGTATTCCCGTTCCTGCCAGTAGTCGAGCGATTGGGAGGTCAACCTACGCTGGGCGGCATAATTGTTGCGACGTATTTTCGGATCCCACGACGTGCCGTTCTGCGTCGTGGACGCGCCCGCGCGGACCTCGTCGCATTACAGCAGCAGTACTTGATCCACCAGCACGGCTCCAATAGACTGCGCACGAACCCGCGCTTCTCCAGACAACCTACTACCGTGCGACGCCAGGCCACGGGCGCGTTGTCCAGTCCGTACACATTCACCAGGAGGTGGATCAGGGAGCCTGGCTCGACCTCGATCCCTTCGCACGGCTCCACACAGATCTGGCCCTGGGACCTGGTCGGGGTCGGACTGGGTGAAGGCGTTCTTGACATCGGCGATGTCACCTAAGATCCCGAAACGATGTCTCGGGGCTGGGGGCATACACGGCGAGAGACCCTGAGTCCGGATCCTTATGCCCGTGGACACACCAGCGTGGCTTTGCCTCGGGCTCCGCGAAGGTGTCGCGGATCGTCGCCGCTTGGTCCGGTGGGACGACTCGGACACCCCCGGACTGCAGCATCGCCTGCCACTCCTTCCTGTCAGAGGCCTGGAATTTCTGCCTTTCCTGAGGCGTAAGCTTCTTCAACGTGATCTCTCCCCCCCTGGCTGGCAGCGAAGGTGCTTCCATCCTGACTGTTTCGGTCGGTGCACCCGATCCAAGCACTGGATTGACCAGCCTGGACGGTGAGCCCTCCTTGCGGTCCTGGGACCACCCAGAAATCATCCGTCTCCTCGACCTCACCTTCCAGCCTCCCTCGTTGTCCTGGGGATCGAGACTTGTTCCGGGGCTCGAGAGCCTGGATTCGTTCCTGCACGGGGCGTCTTAGTTCGTGCCTGGCCTCGATGGGTCTTCGGTTCGACTCAAACGGCTCCTGGCCTGGAGGAGGAAACGACTGAGCACCCGGAGTGCCACCACCACCACCAAGACCAGAGGAAGGCGGACGAGGAGGAGGAGGAGAGGAGGGAGAGGACCGACCAACGGAGGAGTCGGGGGAGACAGGAGCACGGGCCTCTAGGGTCCTGGCCCTTTTGAGTTCGGGCGGTGCGCTCTCGGCGCGTGTCGCCCGTATGCACGCCGGGACGTCGTCCGGCTGAGGCAGTCGACCCCGTGCCTTGGAGCCGGCATTCCCTGGAGGGAAAGGGGGAACAGAGGAAACGGGGTTGAGAGCCGGACGAGGAGAGGAGCGGTGAGCAGATAAAGGGACGGGATCGGCCGGCGATGGCTCCGAGGCCCTCTCGACTCGGGCTCCGCCTGGGGAGGGAGGAGGAGTAGAGGGCGAGAGGGCTGACGGCTCTCCCTAGACAGCTCGGAGATAGAAGGAAGTCCAGTTCTTTCAGACCCAGGCTATGAGCACTGACCGATCCGGCTCGAGAGACGCCGCTCCTTGGCGGCTTCGGAGGGAAACCCAACGGCCTGGTCGCCGAAGGGGCAGGAGCCGGAGGCTCTGGTCCGGGGCCCACGTCGGGCTCTGGGCCGGTCCCGGGAACCTTGGGCCCGGAGTCGAGGTCAGCTTGAGCTGCCTGGTCCCAGGCATCCTCAGGTGGGGGGCCCTCTCGCTGGACGTCGACAGCCGTCACACGTCGGGCCTGGGCGGCCTGGAGGAGGTCCTGCCGGCGCGGGTCCTCGGCCAGCTGAAGCCCATATTCCTCCTCGGGGCTGGCCAGCCGGATCTGTTCGGAGGAACACTTCCACAAACGAGCCCGGACCGCCACCCAAACAGTGCCTCCTTCGGCCAACACCACGAACCGGGCCGGTCCATCCAGCTCGACGTCCACCCAAGGAGTCGGCTCTGGAGGAAACCCTGGTGTACTGGCGCCACACGAACACCCACTGGCCTGGGGTAAACTTCCTGGATCTGGGAGTCCTGGCCCTGGCCGCCTTGGAGATTTTGTCTGGGGAGGTAGCCTCCATGGCCAATCTTCTGGCGGCGGCTCGGATGGCCTGGGCCCGGGCGAATTCGGCACCAGCCTCGTCCTGTTCTGAGGACGGGCTGGTAAGATCTTGCCATCCTGGAATGGCTCTATGGTCGTCGGACAGGAGATCATGAGGGAGGCGAGGATTTTCGCCAAACACGAGCTGGAGCGGCGAAAAACCCCCTCTGTGCCAAAAACGGTTCTTGTGAGACGTGAGCTCGAATATTCAATCATCGAGCTCCTGGAGGTTGGCTGGCAGAGTCGACCCTGCCTCTAGTTCTACTCGCACTCGATCCTTAATCCAGCGTCCGTGTCTCTCGACCCTCCCGTTCTGCCAGGGGGAGTCGGCGTCACACACTTGGTGGAAAATCCCCCACTGCTCCAAACCTCGAGCGAAACGGGCGCCGAACTCCGAACTACCGTCGGAGATGATCATATGTGGCGCACCCAGCGGACGGATCCATGACCTCACAAACTCGGACCAGACCGCAACAGCCGTAGCGCTCTCGACTCGGGAGACCACCTGAGGATTGGATCCGTGGTCTACCACATTCAGGTAGGGATACGTCACGCCCTGGAACTCCATATAGAACAGGTCCACCCCGACAATATGATTGAATCTGAAAATCCTGGACAGAGCCACGTGACGATTGGCCCCCGATTTCGACCGCTCCGCGCAGTCCGAGCAGACGAAGTGTTTCCGGACCCACCGGACGAGTCGCTGCTTGGCGCCACCTGCCCGCATCACTCGAACAAATTTGCGATTGCCGGGATGGCCCATGTTAATTACAGTGAAGCTTGTAGACCAGTCGCTTCCCGTCTTCTGACGGTTCGGGCTCCGGCTCTTCGGCCCTGCTGGGACGATGGGCCTGGTTAGTATGTCCTTCTGTCAGTTGTAAGTGTTTGCAAAGACATAGAAGCTGGTTATAACCAAGGTATAACTTGAGCAAGTTGGGTGTAAGCTGACTAACCATATCCTGGGCGCGGTAAGGCCATAGCAGAGATAGCGAACCAGCGTAGCCGACCAGGGCGGTTACGAAGGTGGTTACGCTATCCACGCCATTTGGTTAGCGAAGATACGTGATGTACTTAGCGAGCTTCTGTAAGTTGACAGTATCTACTTGAGTGGAGTTAGTAAGTTCACTATGTCAGTTTAGTAACCTACTTAGCGAACTCACCTAAGTAGGTTATATGTCCTTCCCCCCCCGCCCCCGTCGCATGTTCAATCCCTGCATCGTTGCTACCAGTTCTGCGCCTCCCCATGCCCAATACTCCTCCCCCTCCAGGTCCTATGCCGACCCCCCCGTGGTTTGTGTTGGTTTTCGCAGCCGTTTTGGCTCTCTTCTCAGGGGTGTACCTCCCCGCTGCGTCATGGCAGCGGCGGCTTCTTCCGCCGACGCGATGGTTGACACTGCGATTTCGCAGGTCATGGACAGAATGATCCCTGGCATTAAGGAGCAGATTCAGGAACACTACAATGGGACAGCATCACAGATCAAGGCAGCTGCCGAGGGAATATGCAGCACACTCTTGGCGAATGGATTGACATATGAACAAGTTGTAGCGGTTTCACAAAACATGGGGGGTGCATCCCAAGAACAGGTTCAGCACGGGAGTTTCTATTCAGAAGGTGCATGCGTTGATCACCAGGATCATGGAGCAAGGATGAGTGAAAACGGAGTTGCGTTCACCTCGCGCGTTCGAGAAAGCGCCAGGAGAAGTTGGACACGAGCAGTGGTTGTTCAACAAACGCTTGGTTGATGCAAGTGACGGGTACTTGGCACCGATCGAGAGCCACCATTGCCGCTTCCTCAGTGTATCATGCCCCCATACGTTTCAAGGGGTACGTTGCCTGGTCAATGGGGTGAAGACGGACTGTTCGGAGTTGGCCATTTCAAATGGCATCAGCTTGGAGAAAGTGTTGTCCAAGTGCCCGTCGTACAACATGTCAATCTCTGAGGGCTGCAAGGTGCTGGTCGTGAAGTGGGAGGTGGATCGAAGATGTCCCGACCTAGCTGACTTTCTCCAGCGCGCTGGCAACAGCGGCAATGGGAGCGAGCAGTTGCAGGATCAGTTGCAGACCCTCCTCGAGGTTACTTGACCATGAAGAGGTTCATCGAACTCAAGGTTATGGGGAGGGGTGAATGCCAGATGCGATCAGGGTTTGCGTCCTGGGGGGGACGGGGCTTGGGACCTCGGGAAATAGGGAACGACCAACCCCCCCCCCCCCCCCCCCCACACACACCCAGGGCCTCGAATGTCGCATCTGCCAGTCATTGCCTCCATGGAAGGGGGGCCCTCAGATACCGACGGTGGTCAGAATGATCGAAGACGAGAAGCCTCACTTGAAAGATCAGGTCGAGTCTATGGCGAAGTTCGTCCGCAAGTTCAGCGGGGGGCCCGATGGATCGCTCCTTCACGACCTCGTCAAGTTCAGCGGCACCCAGAGGTTCACGCGAGAGATCCACACCGCGATCTTCAAGGCGATGGCCGATATCAATTTTATTCAAGGTTCGAAATATGTCAGCGCAATGGTGAAGGCCGCCCTAGTTGCGCCAGGGCAGCATTGCAGGGATAACCAGTCTCGTTTGTTTTCGTCGTCAGACTGCCAATCAGTTACGGGGTATAAGAAATCACTTTGCACTCAGGTTGTTGGCAACATCGAACCCATCGAGAAGTTTTTCGAGATTGGAGGCCCTGTTGGACATATCGGTGACATTGAGAAGGTCAAGCTGCTGAGCAGCTTCGAATTAAATCAGTCATGCACATCCATTCAAAAAATGCATGGGGAGAAAGACCTTCGCCGACTTGGATGCTATTCGCACGGACTTTTCCGATGAATGTTTCAAAATTGATCCGACATTGAGGGGGCTGCCGAAGAACAAACTGCCGTGGGAGTACACGGCTGCGTCGGAGAGCGCGAAGACCACCACCGAGCACGCCGTCGGCTTCGTCGATCCCCGTGGGCAGGCAATCCAGGAGTCCTTGAAGCACCATGGGTTCGAGGTGAACGCCGTCATCAAGAAGCATAAGGGCTCAGACGACGAGTTCACGATCGCCAAGATGACGCAGGATGCCGTCTTCCTGGTGAAGGGGTCGCAGGTTCGCAAGAAGTACGTGCCGCCGTACATCCAGCTGGCCCCCGCCGAGCTGCTGGACGAGTACAAGGTGTCCTCCTCTTCCTCCTCCTCCTCCTCCTCCTCCTCCTCCTCCTCACTCTTCCTCATCGCCCCTCCTCGCCGCCCCTCCACCCTCTCCGTCTGCTGATGCTGCTGCTGGTACTCCTGATCCGGATCCTCCTCTCCTCCTCCTCCTCCTCCTCCTCCTCCTCCTCCTCCCCATCATCATCCGCATATCCCATCCTCTTGCTCTCCCTCCTTTTCCTCCTCCTCCTCCTCCTCCTCCTCCTGCTCCTTCTCTTTCTACTATGCTACCCCCTCTCGCCGTTCCTTCGCTTCCCATTCTCGCGCCCGCCATAGGTGACGGTGACCATCCCTGTGAGCGTCTACGGAGTCGAGAGCTTCAAGCGGATTCAGGACGACTGGGCTGGGGGGGTAGGAAAAGGAAAAACAGGGGTGGGAGGAGGACGAGGAAGTGGAAGAGGAGGATGAGGAAGAGGAGGAGAAGAAGGAAGAGGATGAGGATGATGAGGAGGAACGCGAGGAGGAGGAGGAGGAGGAGGAGGAGGAGGATAATAATGATAATAATGAGGACGGCGAGGAGGAGGATGAAAAAGGAGGAGGAGAAGGAGGAGGAGGAGGAGGAAGGGGTGAGGGGGAAGAGGAAGAGGAAGAGGACAGGACAAACAGTAGGACGATGAGGATGACGGGGATGATAAAGTAGGGTGGCCCCGTTTTGGGCAGAGGGGTGAAATGGCGATGGGGAGTGCCTCGTGCGAGCCCCCAGGCTGACAAGAGCATGACGATGGACTTGTTCAAGGCGCACCTCAAGGAGGTGCTGTGGCATGCTTTTTTGGATCACGTGCCTGATGTCAATGTGCAGTGCACGCACGGAGCCAAGTTGACAACCGCAGTTTTTTCCAACGCCCGTTTTGGCAAAGGGGAACTCACGCTGGTTCCCCTGACTTTCAACATCGGGATCGGGACGAAGGTCCCAGCCAATGGCCTGGCTTTAAAGCACTCGGGTAAGTTCTCGTGTTCCAGGGACGACCGTATCTGGCTGATGCCCAAGGCAGATCCCCCTGGAACGCACATTGGCACGATCCCATTTTGGCACGTGAAGCATGCGCCCGATAGTTCGGTGGCGAACATGCGCATGAGTGAGATTTCTGTTTGTTTAAAGGTCCACGCAGCATGCGAATGGATCAATCATGAAATTACTATCCCAGTAATGACCAACACAAGCGTTGTGCAGCCTGGCGTTGAGCTGTTGCAGCTCCCCACCGCGATGGCAGCGTCATCGAGGCCGTCGGCGACACCCCCCCCTGCCAAGAGGGCGAAGGCTTAATTCTAATGTGGCGGTGGTGCAGCGCAGCGTCCCCTCCTCACTGCCTTGTCTTCTTCTAGCATGTGTCAGAGATGCATTGACATGAACACGTGAGTTGTATGTGTATCCGTTGTGCACAACAGCAACACACTTACACATCTCACAACCTCGCTCCCAACTTGCTTGCCGCGCACGTTTTTCAGCCATGGCACGATGGTGTGCCAGTCTTCTTTTGAGCGTCTCTGCGAGACGCGGCCTGGCCATGCGATCAAGCATGTGGGTACAGCCACGCTGCGACGTGACTGCTGCGCTGGCCACGTCGGGCCCCATGGAGGCAGCCGATGCGAAGCCCCGCATCCCGACCAGAGTCGAAAAGCTCCGCAGATAACGAAACCTAGGTTGAGGATGAGAGTGAGGATGATGAGGGCACATGGGGACGGTAGAGGATGGGGAGAGCAGCAGCGGCACTTGACGGGAATGAGGAGGACGATGGGATGTGCGGGAGAGGAACAGTGTAAGACCACTCGCAGCTCAAATGGTCTGGGCGTTTACGGTTCACAGCACGGTCCGCTCACATTGGACAACCGCATTTCTCACACTCATGTCGTTCTCATGGCCATCGCCCCTAACCCTGGCAGCTCTAAACAATTTTCCGAGGGGGAGGGCGGGGGGCATAGGCCCTGGTTGAACCAACGCAACACACAAGCATTCGCATATACCGCACGCAACTGCATGACGCACCGTTGGGTCGACCAAACATCCGACATCCCCCCGACCAAGCGGGGGCGCAAGCGTATCAATGCAGGCACACCTCACATAAACAAAATAAGTACTATATATTTAGGCCACGTTAGCAATAACATGTCAAACACATCGGGGGCGACAGCGTGCGTTTCGGTCCGACGTGGCCTGGTCCGAACCATGTTGGCTCAAGCAGGCTTGTTCAACGTTTCTCGCGTACCCTCCGACATCACACACGCACTAGTGCACGATGTGCGCTGACAGCACTTCCATTGAGACGGGGTGTGTCGCTATCAGGAAGGGCCCCTCACAGACGGATGGCGGGTGTTGGAAGCCCTTCGCCCAAGAGAAAGATGGATACACGTTTGTTACGTGTGACAAATTGGATGCAAAATTTCAGAAACTCGTCGGGAAAGACCTTTCGATGTATGATGAGCTTGTCCGCCTCCGCAATGAGACAACATTGAAGCTCATGCGCGGGGTGGGGCGAGACGGTGACCCATCCGCTGACAGTCTTAGCCCTGCTTCTCTATCACGACCTCGGAAACAATTGATCGATGATATACCGAGTTCGTGCGTGGTCGAGGTCGTCGGCGCTTCTGGAACAACCCACCCCGCCCGTGTTATGACAGCGCTGGCCACCAGTGCCAGATTGTCGATCGAGTGTGATCCGCAGGCGCTCGCTGCTCTCACAAAGAAGCCCCTCACCCATGCCCCCCGTATTCGGGTTCACGAGGAACATGTGACGTGGCTCGCGAGTCGCAGCGTCGTGAAGACGCGCTACGTCGAGAACGGCAAGAAGCGTCAGAAAACAATGCCTGTGCCTGCTGGGCCCAACCTACAAGAGAGAGTGAACAGCATGGCGCGTCTCCTGGAAGAGTTCTACCTACAACACGATGATACACGCACGTCTCATGGCAAGGGTGTCGCGCCGTTTGGGGGACATCTTGAGGAGCCTCATGGCGCTACTAGTGGTGGATCCGAGGATGAATGCAGCCCGCGTGGACTGCAACGCGAGGGTGCATAGGTGCGTGTGTCTTGTGATAGTGAGGGCGTGGGAGAGCATGGAGGAAGAACAAATTGAGGAAGGGATGATATCAGGAGCAACCCAAAGGTAGGAATGTTAAGGAACGGGGGGGGGGGGGCCATGCTGTATGTGATCGCAGCCTTGCGAGCTAGATTCGAATTTGCACGGCGTGGCAGCAGAAGCCACGGTGGGTTAGTGGGGGGCCGTTCGCATTGGGGGGGTGCAGAACGGCGCGGCTCACCGACGCAGTTTCGTTGCCCGATAGCGCTACACATCCACCGTCGGTGCTGTCCAAACAGAAAAAACACTGATACATCAGAGTGTGTTTTCAGGCCGTGCAGTTGCGAAGCAGTGTGATATAGAGTCGCGTCGTACCGATGATGAATACAAAAGCAGGGGCTCACACGCATGTGTCCCGTCTGATTGACGGGGGCATTGGCAGAACACGGCAGCTCGATCTAGAGAGTATCACCCCAAGATGCCTATGCACAAAAGTGCTAGGTAGCACTTTGGCACGGATCTGCAAAAGTGCTACCTGGCACTTTGATGCAGCGCCCCAACCTCCACCTAGCACTTGCACCTCATGACTTGAGGCAGTATGCACCAAAGTGCTAGGTAGCACTTGAGGCATGAGGCATTCAAGTCGGAAGTGTAATCGCTTGGTGGAGGTTGAGGCAATGCATCAAAGTGCCACCTAGAGGTTTCATAGCTTTTGCGCACAAGTGATAGGTAGCACTTTTGTGCAATGACTGTTTGGGGCCCATGCTGGCCCAACAACAGGCCGAACCTCCTCAACATGCTCCCTCTCGACCTCCTCCACCATCTCCTCATGCCACTTCTCCTGGTCAGCTTAGCTGGTATCCTCCGCATCACCTCCCTCCTGTGTTCCTCTGATGTGGTTGTGTGTAAACAAGCAACTGCCAACTTTGAACCAAAACAGGTCCGCCATTTTGGCTACCGTGTGTCTCTGGAGCCCACGAACCCACCCCAACAATATCCGTAGCCATTTTGGTTCAATTAGGTTTTTCTAGCACCCAAGCACTAACATGCCACTGGTCACCACAGTCTGTGTACCATGGCTGCTGCAGGAAGCGTGGCAGCGACCCTGATTGCGAACATCCAGAGCCGTGTTGCGTTCGTGCACGGGCAGGTCGCCTTGGGCATTTCGATGGGCACCCTGCTGGCCAACCAGTGTCATGCCATCATTGGCGCCATCGGCCATGCTGGTCACATCAACCTCGACGATTGCAACCGCGTCGGGGAGGAGGTGAGCTCTGGGCCATGGAACGATCAGCAGAAGCTTGCGATCGCAGGGGCGCTGTCGGACGCATCATCCCAGTTGGGCGTGCCTACGGGACCGCGCCCCCCAGCAGAACTGCAACGGCATCCACAACTACTTCACGGACTCCGACTGGACGTGCTTCGAATCCACTGAGGCGTCGCTCCGCGCAAAGTCTACTACAATGGCAAATCGGTTGTGGCGCATCGGCTTCACATGCCCATCCGAGAAATTGATATGCAGTGTTACATCCTTGCTGGTTGCGGCTCATCAGCCAGGCAGCTCCATGGATCCATCGTCCAAGAGGGAGCTCGCGAAGCAGATCCAAGCCGAGATTAAGAACTTGGACAAGAGGAACGGTCGCCACACCTTTCCACACGTCAAGACTCTTGGGGAGTTCCTATCCGCGGAGCTGAGCGACCAGCTCATGAGCTTCGCCTACAACGGTGACGCACCAGTACATGCACCTGTGAGGGTCATCAACGCGATGGAGGGCATGCACATCAGGAAGTCCAGCCGAGCTCTCGGAAGGGCTCAGCCTATGGCTGCAGGCGCGCTCCCACCTGCAGGAGTTGCCCCCCTGCATGCAGAATCCAGCTGACTTCCTAAGCATGATGGCCACCATGTTTCAGCAGTTCGGCGGCGCTGCGATGCAGCGTAACTCGGGCGAGGCGAACCTGACCATGCTGGGCCCCTTGAGGCCAAAGGCGAGCGCCCCATCTCCACTCGCCCTCTTGGACGACCCCGTGCAACCCGTCATCGCGGACGGTCGCGCCAACGACAGCTCGCCTGCCGCCGCCAGCGCCTCCACCGCGCCGTCTTCAGCCGATCGTGCGCCTCCTCAGTTCGTCCATGGTGGAGCTCAGTCGCCAATGGACGAGGCGATTGCGCTCGGGCAGAAGATGATCGTGGCCAGCGGTGCGGCTCCCGCTGGCGGCGAGGCGGCGGGTGAGGAGGGGGCGGAGGAGGCCGAGGGCGGCGCGTCCACGCCCAAGCCCACGGCCAAGGGCAAGGCCAAGGGCAAGGCCAAGGCCAAGGGCAAGGCCAAGGCCGCGCCCGCGGCCAAGGCCAAGGGCAAGGCCAAGGCCGCGCCCAAGGCCGCGCCCAAGGCCACGCCCTCCATCGGCAAGACGTCTAAGACAGGCCCCCATCTCTCTTTGTGATTGTCTGTCATGCTGCGTGCTGTTGGTTGCAATTCACGTATCGATATGATCCCAATCGACGCGCGCACCACGGCATGTTGCTTGTGTGCCCCCGCCGTTGTCCTCGTCCTCGTCCTCCTCCCCCGTCTCCTCCAACTCCTCATCATCCTCATCATCATCATCACCATCATCATCATCATCAGCGTCCTCATCCCCCTCCTCCTCCTCCCACCGTCTACTTCCAGATTGTTAAATCACATTGTACTATACATCAGCATGGAACTGTTCTGCCGCTGCTGTTGCTGCTGCTCGCATTCCTCCGTCTCCCTGTCACGTGCTCCTCGTATTCCTCCTCATCATGATCCCCTCTATCCTGCCTATCATCCCTCTCCTCCTCCCATGCTCCTCCCCATCCTCCTCATCCTCATCTGCCTTTCCCTCGCCCCCACCGTCATCGTCCTCGTCCTAGTCCGCCTCCTCCTCCGTCTCCTCCGCATCCCCCTCGCTGCGCATCAACTGCCTGTCTCCTACTCTACCGCCCTGCCGCAGGCTCGAAGGTCCCCAAGGTTGACTACTCTGCGCGCCTCCTGAAGAAAGACATGAAAGGGGAGGGGCAGGAACACATTCGCAAGCAGGGCATACTCAGCAGCGCAGAAGCTCGCTCGGGACATGGGTCTGAGTTCGGAGCAATGCATCGCGGTGGCTAAGGAGGCATACTCTGTTGCTGGTAGGGCTTGGGCTGCCAACATGGCATGAGCCATTAGTTTTCGATTCGGACGCGCGAGGGGGGGACATCCGTGGCGCGCTCAATGCGAATCCTGATTCGGGCTGCGGGTTTGCTCGAGGGTCGATATATCGGCCAGTTAGCACTGGATTGCACCTAGGCTTCTGAGCACGCGGAGTTCGAAAGCTACGGACTTGGCACCGCCGCTGAAGTAACGCGTAGGACAGACCTGAGAAAGACAAACTCAGAATAAAGGGGGGACGCACTGAACATAGCGAAAGGGTGTGGGAAAGGGCTGCACCATCAAACGACGTCTCGCGTGTGTCTCGGGGGGCACGGGGGATCCTCAACTTCGCCCCGTCACCGCCCTCCCCTCCTCAACTCTGCCCCCCTCCCCCCTCTCCCCCTCGCAAGAGACCCCCCCCCCCCCCGTCCTGGAGGCGCCAGCCCATGGGCTTCGAACAACTTCAGACGGCCAAACTTCTGATCCATGTTTGTCTGGAAACCCGATGTGATTTGGGATAGTCGTGAGGCCGACTCGGGCAGTCGACTTGGCATCCGACGCGTACTCTTGCAGAAATGGAGGTCCCTTAGGGACTTGGGGCGCCCTGGAGGCCATACTGGGGCCTATAACGGATAGCACTGGGGAGGAGCCTTGTGAGACCTTAGCCGTTTCATTCAAATGCGCGACATGTCGCCCCCTTCTGAAGAAGATTAAATTGTCAGACCTCGGTCGGAAAAGCTTTGTGACGAATGCTGCCCTTTCTGCGATACTGAAACATTTGAAGAACGCAGAAGTACCAGATGCTGTTTCCCCATGGGCAATCAAGAAATCGAAGCAAGACGTTTCACATCAACGAACTAGTTTCGGCAACCTCGTCCAGAAGGTAGTTTCTGATGAGTTGGACGGGGCTGATTTCTGGGTGGTTGATCCTTTCGCTTGGCTGGAGGTGGCGTGCACTGAATCACGCGAATTTAAGGCGCTCTTTATTTCAGCATTGGAGAAGAACCACCATGCGCTGTACATCATACTTTATACAGACGAGGTCGTTCCTGGTAACAACTTGGGACACCATAATTTTCGTCGCACGCAGACGTTCTATTGGGCTATACACAACATGGGGTATCCAGCACTTAGTTGTGAACCATTGTGGTTTACGTTGTGCGCCGCAAGGTCAGAAAAAAATGACGGACTTGATGGAGGTGCGAGTCAAATGACAAAGATTTTGTTGCGGCGATTTTTTGGATACCCGACGTCTCGTGACCTTCGACATGGCGTTTCGTTTCTTGTGCCTGGGGAAGTGAAGCCCCGCCTGATCTTCGGAAAGCTACATTTGTGCATTCAAGACGAGGTCGCCCACAAACATATGCTTGAAATGAAAGGTCACGGAGGGCATGAGGTTTGCCCCCTTCTGCGCCAACATTGTCGGCAAGAGGTGCCCCTGGGTTCCAGATGCTAGTGGTTTCTTCAAGCCCCTCACAACGTTGAATGTTTCAGAGTTCCACTTGCACACGGATGCTTCCCTGGCTTCAATACAGACCAGATTGAAAGACGCATGGGCCACGATGCGCAAAGCGAAAGCTCAGGCCCTTGAGCGACTCCACGGGTTCAATTACATCGAGACTGGCGTGTTGCAAGATCCCCGCCTTCAATTCCCAGTGGCGTCATGTTTCGGGTGGGATTGGATGCACATCTACCTCGTTGACGGGATAGTTTGCAATGAACTGGGCAATCTTGCATCGAGACTCAAGTCTCACAATTTGGGTGGGAAATCTCTTCATGAATATCTCCAACGATTTCGGTGGCCAGCTGCGCACGCGCACGCCAGAGACGTGTGCTGCGGGAATAAGTCGTTCATCCCAGGAGGCGCCGCGAGCGAAATGATTTCATTCGCGCCAGTGCTGTGCAAATTTCTCACAGACGTGGTAAGGAAGACTGGTGTGCTCACGGAAGAGGTTGACTCAATGTTGCTCGCGTGTAGGGTTCTGGAACTTTTGACAGTGGTGAACAGTGGTCACGTGAGCGCTGAGGATTTGAGGAATGCGATCCAGGCCCATTCTCGAGCCCACCAGAGAGCATATGATACTGAGACAGACTGGGAGCCCAAGTGTCATTGGGCCTTGCACCTTCCAGACCAACTGGCAAGGTTTGGGTATTTAGTGTCGTGCTTCCTCATGGAGAGGAAGCACCGTGTGATCAAGACCATGGCTACACCGCGCCACAATGCAAAGCAATTCGAGCGAAGCCTTGTGGAGGAGATCGCCCTCCAGAGCGTCCACCACATCAGAGGCCCGTTGTTGAAGACTGATTTGGTGGACCCTCACCCAGTCAACAGAAAAGTGCGGGACACGATTTCATCATATTTCTTGCTGGACTCAGGGTGTGAAACCCTAACCAGCCCTCAAGCGTTTGTGACGATGAAGATTGTCAGTAATGCAGACGTCGTTGCGTTTATGGGGGATGATGGTGCGATCAAATACGGTGAGGTGCGGTCGCATTTTAGAGTTACTGGTGTTCCGATTTCGTGCATTTCTGTCTGGGATATCGTGGATATCCAAGCGCACGTAATTAAATGCGTGGTGCGAGAAGCACCTGCCTTTGTGTCGACTGCCTCTGTGTCCGAGCCTTGCATCTCGTGGAAAGCATGCGTAGGACAGGTTTCTCACATCATAGTTCCTCCTAAGCTGAGGTTGGCGTTTCGCAAGAATTCATACAAAACATGATGTGGAGCAGTTTTCGGCTGCAGTGGGTTGCACCGTCTCAGGATATATAGAGAATGGGGCTCTCTGCTAAAATAATGTTCGTCGCCCGCATCCCGTTCATGTGTTGCTGGTCTTGTAAGTGCGAGTGTGCATCAACTTACACATGCAGGGCTGCGCCTCTGGGTATATATGCAACCATTTTGTGAATTATCGACTGTGTGTTTCTGGATTTCAGGGCCGTTTTTTCCTGGAGTATGGTGCTGGTTCCTGGATCCTGGGGACATCCACGGAAAAAAAAACATACCACTCCCCCCAAAAAAAAACAGAGCAGACGAAACAAACAATGCAGGATGATAAAAAAAAAACAATCCGGGAAAAACAACCAATGAAGGAGGACAAAAAACAATGAAGCTAGAACAAAAAACAACTCAATGCCAAACAAAAACAAGGACTTATATGTAGGTTAACCTAGTTACGCCGAAGTTCCGTAAGTAGGTTAGCTCAGATAGCTAATCAACTTAGCAACCTAGTTTTAAGGGCTCGGATCCAGCTTATGTATCTATGTTGCTAACCTGAATAGGTAAGTAGGGTAACCACCCACTAACCACCTACAACCACCCCAACAACAGAATAAGCACCTCCACCGCCCCAGTGGGGACCTTAGCTCTGGACTCTGGACTGTTGGGACGGGCGGGTCTCCTGCTCATCCTCGCTTTGATCGGAACCGTGTGGCTCCTCCAGGTCCCCGTCACCGGCTTCCTCGGCTTCCGCGGGATAACCCTCCGCCAGCTCCGCCCACAGGGCCTGCCTGGCCCTCGAGGCCCCGGACCAGTGCTCGGACACCGCACGAGCCACAGCGCTGACAAACTGAGGGGGGTCTCGTCCGGCCTTGGTGGTGACGGAGCCACCTTCCAGCACGGCATGGGTGTGCCCGCCCGCGCACAGATGCCCGTCCAGAAGGCGCAGCATTTGAGGGTGATTGCTGTGGATGCCCGTGGGTTTCTTGTTGAGTCCTCGGCCGTCGGCCTGGAGACCGAATCGGCACATATCGACCCTGATCCGCTGGACCCCGGACATGCCCCAGACTAACCTAACAACACGCGTGTCCCAGGAGGTAGCGTACAGGGGATGCTCGAAAACGAAGTGGCGCCCCTGCTTCACCTGATAGGCGGCGATCCCCACCAGGTCAAGTCCCTAAGACCCTCGGACACCAGACGATCCCATTCGGCTCGGCCCATGCGATCGCGATTCAAACGATTGATCGCTGAGAACGTCCTGCATTTCGAACATCACCAGATCACCTTAGGACGCTCGATCTTGATCCTATGCCAAAGTCGCTCCACCTCGGACTTCCGAGACGAATCTCATCCGGTCTTGAGGTCCTAAGATGGCTCCTTTCCCAGAGGGGCTCCTCGCCTCGCCACAGCAGGGGAGATGCGAGGAGGAGAGAAGACCTCCATGAAGGCCACCTTAGACCTAGTCCTAGCTCCCGGAACACCCGGATTGAGCTACTCGAGACCCTCAAGAGACCCCATCGCGGCAGCTCCTGCCTCGCCGAGAGCTCGTCGCACCTGGGTACCGCACGACACCTCGTGGTCGTCGTTCATCAGGTCCCCGTCGAGCCATTCGAGTTCTCCGTAGGTCCCTTTGGAGGAGGAGAGAGAGAGAGAGAGGGGGAGAGAAAAGAGTGCCTCTGGGGCTCTCGCGGTCGTTCGTGCCAGAGGCGACGCGACTGCATGCCATAAAAGTTGATGCGATGTGCGCTGGCCTCTCTGAGGCTCCGGGCTCTAGTGCTGCAGGCTGCAGCACCTCCTGACTTGGCAAAAGCTGTCTTACAACTGAACCTTGCCGTCCAGGTCTTCAGCACTTCCCAAGGTGCCTCGTCCTGGACGACTGTCAGTACCTCGGTCGAGGTCGTCGTCGTTCCCGGCGGCTTCTCCTCCGTAGGGAACATCGCTCTTCCCTGGGAGGTGGGAGGATCCTGCGCCGTGCCGCCGCCCTGGTTGGCCACGTGGACCAAGTCCATCACGGCCGTCCCGATTCGCACCACCATCTGCGTGAGCTGGCCCACCGACTGTTCGACATTCGTCATTGACACGGTCAGGGCGGACATCTGCTCGGTGAGGTGGTCGAGAACGTCGCCCATCGGCTCCAGGGTCTCCAGGATGAGTCGGATCCGCGTGATGCCCTGCGTACTGCGCCATCTGCTCGATGACCTCCCGAACCTTGCCGAGCGCCTGCAGCCCCTCTGGAACCTGGTAGAGCCGCCACTGGAGCGACTGGAGGTAGGCGTTCAGGTCGTTGACCGTCTGCAGCGCCGCCGAGCCTGCCTTGGAGCCCGGGTCCTCCTGGAGCACCTGAGCTGCTCGCTCTGCCGAGGCTGCTGCTCTGCGCGCGGCTTCGGCTGCTGACTCCGGCGGCTTCTCGGGAGGGACCGTCTCGTTTTCGTCTCGCTTTGTGAACGACGTCTTGAGCCCGCCGAACTGACCCCTCTGGCCTGTGCCGTACTGGTTGCCGTGCCCGATGAGCTGCGAGCGGTTGCAGTCTGGCCTCAACTTCGGCGGAGGCGACTTCGCGGGCCCCCCCTTCAGGGGGATGGCACCAAGCGGCGCCCTCGCTGGCATCGGGGGCCAGGCCGCGCCTCCGGCTCCAGCGGCAGCCCCACTTGGCGGAGGCTGACCCGCTGCCATGGCCGTCGCTGCCCACGGCGTCGATGGGAAGGGCGGATGACCGCTGGAGGCCGCTGCTGGTCTCGGCCCCGGAGGCGGCCCCCTCGGGGGCGGAGGCGGCCCGAGCAACATCTGCTGGCATTCCAAGGTCATCAGAGGCGTGCCTTCCGATAGGTGTCCGATCACCGCCGTAGATGGTACACCATCGGGCCCTGCGGCCGCCTGGGCCTGAGCCCACGTCATGAGCCGGGGCGGCACCTGGCTCGGCATGGCGGGCTGGGGCTGCTGAGACGTGCTGGCTGTAGTCGCCACCGTCGTTGAGCTCTGGTCGATCGTCATGGCTGCTCCGCCTGACGTCGCAGCTCCTCCGCCCTGCTGCTCCTGGGCCTGCCCGAGGAAGCTCGGGCTGGCCCTCGCATGGGAGAACAGGGCCATCGCCATCCAGAGTATCCGGCGCATCGTGGCCGCACCACTGGACAATGCTGACAGGGGCTCTCGGTCGGCTGTCGGCGCGAGAAAATGTCGAAGTCTGAAAGCGGAGGCTCGAGCCGAAAGTGGCTACAGAGATCAGACCCGCCAGTATCTCGAGGCGTCGTGATGGGATGGATTCGATGGCCCCTCCTGGGTTGACGTTCCTGTCGCTGAGGACCTGAGCTTGACGGAACGATCCTGAGGCCGATGCCTTCTCTCAGCGGGCTCGCTGAGCCCTGGGCCCGAGGGAGAGGGCGAGGAGAGCTGTGATGAGGAGCATTGCCAGGTATGACGTAGAGAGCCCCAACCGTTCAAGACTCCTTCCGATGGTAGTCCTACTCGAACCCCGTCTTGACTTGGTCCCCAGACGACTTGACCCATGCCTGGAACTGCCTCTGGAGGCCCGGAGGAAGAGGAGAGACAAGTACATCGCCAGTGTGCTGTCGGCCAGCATCCTCGGAGGCTCGTCATAAGCATCCGTGAGGAAAGGGTGGCGCCTGAGCGCCGCCGCCGGCACCTTGGCTGGCTGGCCCAGGGCTCGAACCACTTCGACCACGCGGTGACCAGAGCCCAGACGAGTCATGTCACTTGAAGCCTGCAGGGTGCCTGACCTGAGCTTATTGTTGGGCAGGTTTACCGCGCTCTCGAGCAAATCCAGAAGATTGGCGCTTGGAATGCGAGGCACCGTCTCTCCTAAGACTGTCGCGCCCACGATGCCGAGCACCCCGCCCAAGCATAGAGGAAAAAGAACGGCGCTGATCACTTTGGCGGGGCCGCCCACGCCGCGGGCTCGCCGCGCGCACTCGGTGCTCGGGGGGAATCTCCACGCAAAGCAGCCCGCGTGTCGCCAAAACCTCCGACTCTCGATTGAGCGCCTCGAGGCCGATCAGGTCGGCGCCGGCGCCGGGGCCCGCGAGCCCCTGAGCGGCGGAGGCCGCGAGGTAGACCGAGTTTGCGGTGATCTCCTTTTCCAGTTCCTGCCAGGCTGCATCCAGCCAGCGAGCGCCGCCTCCGCTGCCACCGGAGGCCAGGCCGTCGAACGTGCAGGCTGCGGCCCCTCGACGGGGTGGAGCTTTCTTGATGCCCGGCTCCTTCTTGATCGGCCCCTTCTTTGCACCGCCGACGTTGGGGCGCTCCCGGCCCCAGTGGCCCTTCTCGTGACACAATTTGCATTTGGTCACCTTCATGAGCTGCTCCTGTGAGAAGAATCGCTGTCTCCCGGGAGGTGCCCGCCGTCCTGCGCCGACTCCTCGTTCGGGTCGGTCTCGTCGCGGTCGTCCTCCCCCGCGCCCATCTGGGCGAGCCTGTGAAAGGAACCCGTCTCATACCCTCATCTCTACTCCTCGCTCGCCCTTTTGCCTGCCCTATCGGCTCAGGTACTGGAAGAGACCAGGGCGCTGGTCGCACAGGAGGAAAAGATCCTTATCGTTCCCTCCTTCCTCTACCTACGGATCAGGGGGGCTGCGCCTTTGTACTCTAACCCCATACACGGGTTATCAGCCTTTAAAGCTCACCATTCACCGAACCCCGCGTCGCGATCTCGCTCGCTCGCAGCCGCAGTGGATCCCCCGCGGCGGCTTCGCCGCAAGGGATCCTTCGTGGCTCCGCGTGCGAGCTCTCCGACGACGCGTGGGCTCATCGACGCTATGGAGAGCCTTGGAGGTGACCGCGTGGGTGTCCCTGATACCCCCCCCCAGCTCCGACGGCCCCGAGGCGCGTCTTGCGGCGGTACTTCGCCGCCTCGCCGCCCACGGGGGGACGGGGGAAGGAGTAGGAACAGGCGTTGCAGAAGTTCACGCGCCCAGCTTCGATCCGACCCCACCTCTTCCTACGTCGGGGGCAATCCCTACAGCGTCGGGCGCAAGCCCCACTGGTCTCGATACTCCTGGGCGCTTCCGCGCATCCCGCCGTTGGAACAGTGGCGCTGGCCCAGCCAGCCCTGCCGCCGTCCTCGAGTCGGCGCGCGCGGCGGCATTCGAGGAGGTCGGCAGACCAGTGGCGGCGCAGCCGCAGACGCAGCATCCCAAGGCATCATCATCTCATCCGACACCGCACACGCGGCCCTAGCCGCAGCTCGCCCCTTCGCGCTCGTCGTGAGGCCGCAGGCCCCTACGACGAGCACAGGTCGAGCCCGCGCGCGGCCTCTCAGAGGCCACGCGCTCCTCGCGAGAGGGTGTCCCAGGGGGCTGACGCCCCCCACCTCTTTCTCTCTGACGACCTGCCGGCGGCTACGCCCGCTGCAGGTGAACTCGCTGAGCTGCGAGACCAGGTTCAAACACTCGTGTCCAGGCAGTACTCTGGACTGGTGCAGAGCGTTCAGACGAACGCTGCACACGCTGCCGCTCTTCGGCAGGGGTTCGACGGCGCCTTAGCGGTCATCGATTCGAGGATCGCCGAAGATCGCCGAACCCTAGGAGAACTGCAGTATCAGGTTGACCGTGCAGTGTCACCCTCAGGTGAACGTTCCGCGACGGTCGACCACCTGCGTAACTACTTGGCGCAGATGGAGCAGCAGCTTGTCGTCGTTCGCGACACGGGCGCATCTGCGGTCAGGATATTGCATGACGAGATCCATGACCAGCTGCGCAATCGACCCCCTCCGACCGAGGCACGCGACCTCGGCGACGTTCAGTTCCAGAATAATGATATTCGATCACACGTGGAACATACTACGGCTACGCTTCGTGCTGAAGCAAGTGCCAACTCGTCGACCTTGCTCGGAGTGTTGCAAAATACTGAAAGAATCCTCGCTCAACATCTTGATGCGACCAACGCTGTTGCGCAGCCCCTCACTGACCGGATCTCTGTGATCGAGCAGCGTTTACCTGGAGTACAGGACGCCCTGGCAGAGTTGCGTGTTGGACGAGCCCAGACTGGCCAGCTGGAATCTCCTCCTACGGTTTACGATTTCGCCCCCTTCGCTGACAGGTTGCAGGAAGTTAGGACGGCGGCGGACCACGCGCAGTCTGAGCTCTCCCAGGCCCTTCGGGACAGAGATGCTGAAAATGTACGTGTTGAGGAGTGTCTCACACGTCTGGAAAGTGAAATGGAGGCGCGCAACGTCCGTCTCCGAGCTTGCGAGCAGAGACTTGATCGGTATTCACAGCGCTCTCGGGACACTGACGAGGAGATCAGTTCGTCTAAGCACGATCTACGCTCTGCACGCCAACAAGTTGACCAAACACACGAGGACATGACGAACTGGACGTCTCTACTGATCGACCACACCAACGACACTACATTTCGCACTCAGCCATCGCCATGCCTCAACAGGCCGACGGCGACGTCCGCTGAAGCACCACACGCTTCTGCCGGACAACCAAGACGTACGTCACCAGGAGCAGCCTCAGCGGCAGCTTCTGCACAGACGCGCGACGTGTCTCCAGTGCGCACAGACCCAACTTCAGACGGTGTACCGTTACCCTCGCAGCCCTTGTCTGGAGTTTCGGTTAACACTACCACTCCTATCAAGGAGTCTGACACCGTACGGGTCCCTGTCTTGCCCAAGATCACTCAGCTACTCGAGTGGCAGCAAAAGGTTAGAAAGAACTTCGGTGCCGCTTTGGGGCGCCCCTCTAAAGCATGCGCTTTCCACTGCGTCGCCGAACAAACCTGAGTGTACCTTTGAGGACTTACAAGACAGCGGTGATTTTGAGAGCATCGACTGCAAGCCCGCAACTGCTATCAGTGGCATCTTGTCCTCTGACTTGCGCTTCAAGATCAAGCTCACCGAAGCCAAAGAACATAAAGCTGGACGTATGTTGAAAGGTCGCCAGATCTACTGGCACATACTACAGTCCTACAAGGTGACCGAGGTTGACAATGACTTTCATGATTTTGAGCGCCTCAAGGAGTTGAGGATGAGAGGTGAAGATCTGCAACGGCTCACTAAATGGGACGCTCTATTGTTGGATTGCCGAGAGGCACCCGACCCCAATATCCTCGAATCTTTAAGTCCGGATTCAGATTCGCAGGCACGCTTGGATGAAACAGGATATGAATGAGTATCAGAGAATGAAAATAAGCGACCCCCATCGCGCCTACGACTGGCTTTCGTCAACGAGTACTCGATGTTCTGGAGATGAATCAACTCGAGAAGAACCAGAAGAAGCTACGGTACGAGTACGAGAACCGTTCTCAGGTGAACATCTGCGCTGCATGGAACAAAGGCAACTGCCGGAATGGGGACCGTTGCAAGGCTTTGCATACATGCTCCAGGGAAGCAGAGACGGCCGATCTTCTCGTACTTCGCACGCCGGCGGCCACGCCCGCCGCGGCGTGTCGGCCCCTGCAAGTTCCAAAAACAAGCCAAACGCGAAGCCCTTCTGTTTCGAGCTCGCCAAACGCAGTTCCTGCGTGCGCGGTGATAAGTGCAACTTCCCGCATATGGCGCAGCGCAGTTACTTCGTCCAGAACAAGTGCCACAAGGTTGACAAATGCAAATCTGCCCACCTTGCTGCTTGCACGAAGACACCTGAAAGGAGCCCCATCCGCCCGCGGAGTCCCAGTCAGGACAGCCGCGGCCGCCCACCATCCCGCGGATCTGGGAGCAGACGCTCTCCACTGCGCGGGGGGGTCCGGAGCGCGGGGGGCTCGCATAGCCGACGTGACTACAAACGCCACCACGACCGCTCTCGATCACCCCCCCCCGGAGATTCACTGATTCTCGAAGCCCTTCGAGAGGCCGACATGACAGATCATTGCGTTCATCATCCCGTTGCAGAGACGGACGTGGCGGAGGACGTGGCAGCCCACGTGGCCGCGACAGATCATCAGGCAGCGACACAGGACGTGACCGACGTCCCATGAGCCGCAGTTCGTCTCGTGGCTCTCCCAGATATCGCGCACGTTCTCCAGCTATTGGTCGCCGCCCACGCCGCTGCGACCGCAGTTACGTCATCCGAGACGAGACACTCACGGCCGTACACAAGGCCAGGGACGCGTCTCCCATAACACGACGTCGGCTACGTTTTGATACAGACAACGTGGAGTATTTCCGTACACCGTCTCCGGCAAGGCCACTCTCGACAAGTGGATCGACAAGCCGAACGAAGGCGACATTGTCAGCGTACCAGATCCGCTCCCACAGTGGTGGTGGAATCAGAGCGTTCACGCTCTTCAATGTTGCCAACGGGAAGCTCAATTATGGCACAAAGACTTACAAGACTACCGACGCGCGCTGGTGTCGGTGGCAACGCCCACTGCGATTCCAGGTTCACTCGACTTCACTACGGAGTCGCCTGAGACGATCCAGGAGTCGGTGGCGACACCTACTGTCGACCCACCACGTCACCACGTTCGACAGCCGCCCTGACACGCTCCTGGGTTCTCGACAGTGGCTCTGCGCACCACATTCAGGACAAGAGCGAGGTTACGCAGACCGAATCTGATCGCATCTCTACTTGCGAGGAACATATTCTGGAAACGGCCAATGGTGACCGTACTGTCAACGAGCACTACGACATTCAACTACCAGAGGTGGGCTGACAGAGCTCAGCTCTTGCCCTGCCTGATTGTCCTTCGTTGCTCTCGGTGGGACAACTGATTGAAGTTGATGGTTTTCGGCAGCTTTGGGATCCCGACCTGGGCTACCTGCTCCAGGATCCCGGGGGCCAATGGTACAAAGTTCCCGTCGACGACCGAGTTCCAGGACTATGCCTCGACGATCTTGCAAAGATACCGCCACCGCGATTGTGCGCGCCCACAGCACCACGACGTCGCAGGCGCAAGCGTTCTCCTTCACGCTGCCCTGACACATGCTGGTGCCGCAAGGACCCAGCGGAGTTGCCACCGACGCCCGAGCCACGGCTCCACCGCGAGAACTGCCCCAAGAGACAAGTCAAAGTTTCGTGCTGTGGCTCGATTACGTCTCAGCAGCAGTGTTTATCTCACTCATGCGGGGGGTCTACGAGCAACTGCGGGGGCACCCCAGGACCATTTCAGGCTGATCCCGTCGACCCGATAGACGCAGAGTCTGTCGGAACATCATCCGACCTCAAGGATCTGCTGGTGGCGACGCCTGCTGAGTCCCACTCCGATGGTGACCGTGTTCTTCCGAACCGTCAAAAGAAGCCCATCGACACCGCGCATTACATGACCCACAGCCCTAAACATCCTGACTGTGAGGTCTGCTCTCGCACCATGGCGCAGAACTCGCCGTGCAGACGACAGCATGAGCCGCATCCGCCGGCAGCCCCCGCGGACGAGGACACCGCCTACGAGGCTTTCGTGCCGAAGAAGTTCGGGGAGGCGCTGACTGCCGACCACGTTGTTCTGGCCAAAGACGCCGCCGCTGACAAACATGGCGACAAATGCGCTCTTGTCGTCCTCGACAGATACACCGGCATCATCATGTCATATCCAGCCGTGCATAAATACGCAGCTACTACAAAGGCATTATTCCAGCAGTTCATCGCAGCGAACGACGAAGTGAAGCATATCTACACGGATAACTCCGGAGAGCTTCTGAAGGCGCGTCGTCAGCTAGGATGGCGACATGACACTAGTACCCCTCATCGTCCACAGACGAACGGACTCATCGAGCGCATTGTCAAAATCGTCATTCTGGGTACCCGTGCTGTGTTGCACATGTCTGGACTGGGACATGAGTGGTGGAAGGAGGCCATGCAGGCCTTCTGCTGTGGACACAACTTTGTGCATGTATCCACTGGCGTTGCTGCCCTCAGCGATGAGCACGCAGACAAGACAGCACGCGAAATCCGATTTGGTGAAAGTTTTCCCGGGCACTGCATACCTTTTGGTGCTCGGATCTTTTGCAATCCCGAGATTAATAATGAAACTGCGCAGTTTGAAGAGAACGCTCGGGAAGGGTTGTTCATGGGTCACCATCTACACTCCGGTGGACGATGGTCTGGAGATTATCTCGTCTGGGACACGGCTGCATACGCTAAACACCCTGACTGCGACTTGTGCCACGTGCACAGAGTCAAGGACATCATCATCCCGGACGGTAAGTTCACCTTCCCTGTGAAGGACGGTACCCTTCGACACCACAACCCTGAGGCACACGACGAGGTCAAGGCATCTACGTCTCGTCCCCTGGGCGACACACCTCTGCCTGACCTACCGCCCACCTACCCAACAGAGTGGGATGACCCCTCTCTCATACCGCCAGACGCCAGTCCTGCTGCTGCCCATCCATCAGCTCAAGAAGTCGCTGCACCAGCGCCAGGGCCAGATTATCGGGAGCAGCGTGGCTACTGCAACATCCGGCACATCCGCACCCCGCGAAAGAAGCTTTTCCGACCGACGGACGACGTGATGAACATTCCTGTCCCCGTCGATCAGTTAGATGCCACAAGGGATTTCGATACGATTTCTGCCTTCGAGGGCGAGAATGTCTTTCGTGACGTTTGGGGCGGCGTTAGTGCCGCAGACCACCGTGAACTTAGTGAGCCGTGGACCGGCCTGGTTCGGTTCTACGAGCTTCCCAAGATGTCGCCAGACGGCAAGATGGTGGTCCGCGGTCGCGAGACACGCGTTCAGACTACTACGCGCCCAGACCACATCCTTCCCGAACATTGGAAGACTTTGTCCCGAGGTCAACAGAAGAGAGAGATAGACTACGCAGAAGACATCGAACGAGCCTGCGTGGTACGCGATCGGGCTGCCCTTCGTGTGTGGACACGACAGGATCAGCAGGCTAAGATCTTTCGCGCTACAATGGCTGGCGGACCCACGTGGAACACCGTGGAACGCCGTATCACTTATGATATGGACAGCGGGGCTGTCATTCGAGACGAGGACGTCAAGGGCGTGACGAACAAGGAGATCCTGTATGCCAGAATTCTTGGCGGGCCACGTGACATTACTACAGTGTTATACTACCGCCAACCCTCAGCATCGCCTGCCAGAGTTGCACGTTCTCTGGTATTGCTTGACAGTGAGGGCTACGACTTCGGGCATGTGAACCCGCTCAACCGCAAGTTCGCCCCGTCGGTAGCAATTCCCATTATGCCACGTGGACCCGCTTGCACACAGGTGCACAGAGAAAAGCTCCCTGCGTCATCATGGGCACGCCCTGCCCTCGTCACACGACATCTGAACAAACGAGAAGTTGCTGCTGAGCCACGAGCACACGAGGCCCTACGACAGGAATACGAATGCCTTGAAAAGAAACGGACATGGATGATAGAAGCCGTCGCTGAAAAAGAAGACGTTAAGGCCGAGGCGATTCGCACTGGGAAGAAAGTTCATTTCTTCAACATCTTGGAGCTTTCGTTTGTGAAACATGAAGAACTTCCTCCAGAACTACGCAAGTTCAAAGGCCGTGTGGTGGTTCAGGGCAACACTGGTAATGACGAGACTGGCTTAGCTGCCATTTCCGCTGACGCGGCGTCCAGTGCGTCACACATCGAGGCTTCCAAGCTTTGTGGTGCTACCGCATTATTGCCACATTACGGAGGCGAACAGAGTGACGCGCCAGGCGCGTACACTCAGGCCTTACTGTGCGGAGACGGCCGGGTTGACCCGGTCGATACGTGGATTACGCCCCCCCAAGTGGCGTCAGCCCGACTCTCTGGGCTAAGCGCAGGAACCCAGTGCGCCGACTCCGCTTGGCACTCTACGGACACCCCTTGGCAGGTGTGTTCTGGGAGCGCAAGTGTCGCACGTGCCTGGAGAGCGTTGGTTTCGAGCCCATCCCTGGTTGGGAATGCGTGCGGAGGCACAAGGAACTGGGCCTGATACTCTCCGTCTACGTGGACGACTTCAAGCTTGCGGGACCCGCCGCCAACCTCCAGGCCGGCTGGGATCTGATCCGCTGGAGCGGCATTGAGCTCGATCCGCCTACTCCGTACTCTCAATACCTTGGTTGTGGACAACAGGCTTATGACGTTCCGCAGAGCGTCTTCGACAAGGGGATGGCTACCATTCGACTTATGTTACCCAACCACAGCGAAAAATATTATCAATCAGCTCAGAACGTTCGCGGCATACGACATGATATGCTTGGCTTTACTGATCAATGTGTAGAGCGCTACCTCGAGTACGCCTCCAAGTTTGCCAAAAAGCCAGGTTCACGCCGATAACGCTCCGACTCCCCGAAGGCTTCGCGATCTTCATCGCCTAGTTCCCCTGGGCCGGTCGCGAGACCCACTGGCGTGCTCAACGCTCGGCCACGATCGTCCAGCCCAGCTGGGTCGGTCGAGAGACCTACTGAGATGTCGCATACTACGACAGTCACTTACGACGACCTTCCCGCCGCGGAGACACCTGGCATCGAGGGCACTTTCTTTACCGAGTCCGACTACTCTGACGAGGGAATCTTCGGCCAGGGCGCGGCGAGCGTGTTGATGAATATTCTCTACCTGGCACGATGTTGTCGGCTTGACCTACTGCATCCCGTGTGCATGCTAGCCAGAGAGATCACTAAGTGGAACACCACGTGTGACAAACGCCTTCATCGGTTCATCTGCTACCTCAAGACGACTCGTACACATTGTCTACATGGATGGATCGGTGATGCTCCAGAACAGTTGTCCATCATGCTCTTCACGGATGCCTCTTTCGTCGACTGCACTTCTACCTCTAAGTCCACCGCGGGCGTCTTCGCGGCGCTCGTTGGGCCAAACGCATTCTTCCCTGTCAATGCCGTGTGCCAGAAACAGACGGTCGTCTCTCACTCCTCCACGGAGTCCGGGATCGTCGCTCTTGACTCTGCATTGCGACTTGAAGGACTTCCGCTGCTTTCTTTCTAGGAGGCCGCGGTGGAGGTTGCTAGAACCTGCAAGGAGAAGACCAGTTGCCTAGGTTGTTTGGGGCAGGCCGATACGACGGTCTGCCCAACCCTGGCCGCCAAGAAGCGGCGGCGTAAGACATCGCCTCGCAAGGCGTCCCCTGCAAGGGGATCTTCTCCTAGCCGGAGGCAGCCCCCGCTGCAGTCGGAGACACTTACGACTCCCAAGAGGCGTGCGATTTCCCACGAAGGTACTCTGCTACACGTGGACCCTGAGACGGCTCCGACGAGCAGCTCACCGAAAGCGCACCTCACTGTCCTGGAGGACAACCAGGCCGTGATCAAGATTGTCCAAAAGGGACGTACACCAGCGCTTCGTCATCTTCATCGAACACATCGTATCAATTTGGATTGGATATGTGAAACATGCCAATTTGAACACGTCGAGCTTAAATGTGTGGGTACTAAAGAACAGATTGCCGACATGATGACCAAACATTTTGAGCCTAAGAAAGCAGATCTTTGGAGGGGTTTGTTGGAACTATCGCACATCTCCCCCTTCGCCCCCATGCAGCGTCCCCCGAAGAACCCTTGGAGACCGTTGAAAGGGCCCGGGGGGCCATATGGTCTACCGCACTATGCCGAACCTCCGAAGGTTCACGGATGTGAAGAGGGTTGTGAGATACTGCTCACTGATCGTGAACATTGGGGCGCGCCAGGTACACGATGTCGTTCGCCACGCGGTAGACGCTCCAGTCAGTCTTCTTCGTCCACCATTGGCCCCGCTCACTCGAGGACGTTTGTCATGCGATCACGTTGTCCCCCAGCTGAGATGCCTGAGGTTCCACCCCTCCACCTCGTCGGTTGGTCCGTCGGCGGCGACGCACGCAGGGGCCCCGAGGCCAGTGATGATGATCGTGTGGGCCCCGCGTTCCTGCTTCAGTCCGCCCGCCATCGTGAGGGCGACCAAGGATACCACTTCCTCCAGCACCGCCGCCTGGATAACGACGCCGAGTTCCACTTGCGCGCGCCAGACGACTCCGCGCTCGTCGAGACCACCCGCGCCGCCGCGCTCGACATGACTGGGGTGGCCGGCAACAGCATGGAGCCTGTCGGCTGCGACGCCAACTGCGAGTACAACACGGTTACAGCGACCCCATGGCTTTCGATGCTAAAGGCCATGTGTACGCTATCAGGTTTGTTCACGCGGAACACCGTCGCTCAGGAGGCAACCCGCAACTTGCCTGACCATCTGAACGCCACGATCCCTGGTCAGGCTGGTTCTCGACTGCGCCCTCTGGTGGACCTCGCCACGAACATGCTTGAGGCCGAGTGGCGGCTGTTGCACACGGATTGGTCGAAAGTCGGATGTGCTATGCTCGGCCAGTGGTCGGAGGATACGGTCGAGAATACGAAAGAGCTCTACGTCGACGACTACTGCATGCCGCCAGGCCTCTATCAGGAGGGGTTTAAGACCCCGAATCACGCACGTCCACTCGATCGAAAGGCAGATGTGGAGTTACCAGTGCGGCCACCCGCCATGGCCAGGACGTCCGACGTGGCGGGGCACGTCGGCCACACTGTGGAGGACCATCTTGTCACCGACATGCGAGCCTTTCATAACCTCCAGCAAAACAAGAAATACGCCCGAATGCTCATTACTTGGCCGACGAATCGCGGCGGTTTTGGAGGGGTCGGTTCGAGAACCATGACGGTGGCAACACCTTCTGATCACCCTGACGGATGGACTGTTCTCCCGCACCTCGGCCCACAGGAATGGCAGCCCTATGAAGAGGGCTCTCTCCGTCAGTCCGAGCTCCCGACAGGAGACGAGCCTGGCGCTACTCCCGGATCCATGCTGGATCCGCTGAAACTACCCCAGGCGAAATTCAGTGCATTCTGTGGTGGTCGATTGGTCAAAGCTCCTCTCTCAGGGAGAGGCTGGATGGGCATGGCACAAGAGGACTTAGGCCTGCTCCTCGCTCATGCTTTTGGACCTGCGGGCCATGCGCACAAGTAGACCAATCTCTACACAGACTCCACATGGGTCATGCACAAGAAGAAGGGCGACAAGGCCAAGGACTCCAAGCGCTACCTGGGGCACGGCATTGATGAGCTCAATAGCCCGGCCCGACGTGGTGAGTTCGCGGAGACTTCCAACGTCGGCCTTGTCCCGCTCTTTATCCCACGTCTCAACAAGGCAGATCACATGGGCGGCGCCACGCTCGAGCATGTCGTAACTATGGTCCGCGACGACATCATGATGCGGGCGCTCTCGCGCGAGGACTACAAGGAATTCTTCCAGCAGAACGACACGCCCGTCGGCCAGGACTTGATCTTGTTGCCAGAAGCCGGTGGCGACACCCGCTGCGATATGCAAACCCTACGTACACGTGCCGCAGCCGTGCAGGAAGAGCGTATCGCACGAATTCTCCAGATGCAGACCACTGCCACACTCGAACAGCGCATGATGATCGGTACGATACGTCAGGCGCGAGCCTTACTGAACTGTAACGATAACACTTCCGTGGCACAGTGGCGCAAGATCAACGAGGAGATTTGGGATTTTTGGAGCAAGGCGTTCCCAGCATACGTAAAGCAACGGCACTATTGCAGGGGCCTCAACGCTTTCGTTGTCTGGAGTGCCAATGACATCGGCAACGCCGACAACAACCAACAGTGGTTAGACGTGCGGCGTCATGCTGATCGTGCTCCAATCAAGACCGGACGCCACAACGACAACTACACCAAGTGCGAGTCCGGCGTCCCAGAGCACATGCCAACACACGTGAAGGTTGATGTGTCACGATTCATTGACGTGATGCAGTGCTTTCGATGCCTTACAGTGATGGGCCCAGGTTTGTCTAAACAATGGACAGTGGGTCCCAACTTCGACTACCTGACCTCTGACCTTGCACGTCACATGAAGGCCAGGGGCATCGCTGTTCTCCGTGCAGACCAATGGATCGACTCCTACGACAAAACATCTCCCACGGCTTGGCACGCCAAAGTGAACAGCCACAACATTGCGATGATGACTACTCAGTTCAACGACGCAGCTTGCTACCGCAACTTCTGCGCCGTTATCCAATCATTGCCTTCTCAGCCGTATCCGTTTCGGCCGCCTCTCCTGAAGTCCGTGACGGATCCCCGGGCGCGCACCCAGGCCAAGGAAATATCAGCGGCCCTTGCCTTCCGCAACAATATTACTGAAGAGTGGAAGCGGTGCCACTGCCTTACTACGTTGATGAATCAGGCCGCTGGAGAAATGGCCCACTGCGCTTGGATGGCTTCATGTGCGAGCGGCAAATTACCGCTATCCATGCCGGTGGCAACGCCCGCTGGTGAGCAGGCTCAGCAGCCTCGTCCCATTCCAGGAACGCCAGGCGAGCCGCCATCAGCATCACCGGCACCACAATACCCTGATGATGACCCGTTCCGCCCGGCCTACGAGGAGCTGTACTTCAGCCTGATACCCTTGAACGACGCGTATCCGGGCATTTGAGCATGCTACGATTTCGAAGAAAGGGAGACACTACAATCACAGCCCAACCTCCATTCCATTGAGATGCCTGCTCTCACCTGGGTGGTCTACGAGCAGCTCGCAGACAAGATCGAGGCTAAAGGGGAGCCCACTACGGCAAGCAATAACCGCATCATCCATGAGCGTGCGTTGCTGGCCTCTCACCGCGATGGGCTTCGAATCGACAATGCGGAGTTCATCCAGAAGCGCAAGGCCTTCCACGCGCCGACCGCTCTGGACCGCATCGAGGCCCCTCCAGCGCCGCCTAGCGTTCCTCAGGGCGACCCCCCGGGAGCCCCGCCGGCGCCGCCGCTCGAAGCACCGCCCTCCGCGACTGTCGAGCCCACGCCGGCCGCGAGGCCTGCTGCAGTCCTTTCTGCAGCCCAACCCGCGACAACGCCGGCGCCTTTACCTAGGCCGAACAAGCCGCCACTACCACCGGGCCCAACGCCGAGGACCATGCCGGCCGCGCGCTCCGTCGCGGGATCACCTGCCCATCCCCCGCCGGATGTGGATATGGTCACGGTGCCGGAGGCAACTCCCGCTGACGACGTCCCTACGTCTGTTCAGCGTTTGGATAAAGTGCGCGTGCTTCCATGGAATGAGTGCTGCGAGCGCTCTTGCCATGAAGAGCCAAGTCGATTCACTATGTTCGACAATGCGTGCACTCCTCGTGAATATAAGCTCCGCGCGCAGCAGCCAGATGAGCACCGCCACGTGCCCCCTCCACTTCGGGGCACGAGTGCACCAGGAGGTATCGAGTGCACCACTGACCAGGTTTGGGCAGCTCAGTTGAACTACGATGATCACGTGGTCACCCATGCACCTGATCTTGATCATTATGTTTGTTTTCCTGATCATAAGTGGATTTCTCTCCCACCCTACAACGACATGCCGTATGGCCCCGAGCTCATTTTGATTGAAAATCTTGGTGACAACAAGTTCATGAGCAAAGACGTCTCGACCATGCTACGCAATGGAAGTTCCGCGGCCGTGGTGATCGCAACAATGGCCCGTCTAATGAAGCGGCCAAGGCGCACTTGGATAAGGGCGCGGAGGACTGGGACTCCTGGGCCGACGACTACCCGATCTTTATTCTACGTGCTTTACAGACGCACATCGATCCACAGAAGAATAGGATTGAGATCTACGGTAAACCATTACCCGCCGGGAGCAATCCCAGCTGCTTCGATTGGAGCAGCGTCATTGCCATACGTTGTGGGAGGTCATAGTTCGGTCAATCCGCGTTCGCAGCCGTGGAACATGGGATGGGAAAGCCTACCGTGGACCAACGTGAAGTACCTCCACCATGGCACGACATTTCGTGCCTGGAGCAACATCCAGGCACAGGGGATCATCCCAGAGTAGAAGAAGCGGGACAAGAAGCACCATGAGGAGCCGCGCACCGAGGCCTTCTACAGCTCGAGCACGTACATCAGGAATGCGCAGCCCAATCCTCATGCGCATGTCCCGCCTTGCCAGTTCAAACATTGGAAGAACGAGGTGGAGATTGTGATATACATGTACATCGCCACACAGTCTGGCCGCAGGTTCTGGCTTAGCGCTCAAGGCGCTATCATGGCTGAGGACATGGTTCCGCCCGCAGCAATCGTGGCCATTCGCCGTTCCAAGGAGGTCCGCGACTGTGGCGAGCAGTTGTGGCCTATGAAGGCACCACGTTGGGAATGCCCGCCTTTGGAGTGCCAGCGCACGCCAGTCAAAAAAAATATGAGACTTGCGCACCGCCTCGTCAGCAATCACGACAGGAGCAAGTCACCCGAGAGTTAGAGGCTGACATGATTGCCGATCCTCCTGGGATTGCTCTGCCATCCCCATCTGACGCATACCAACCAGCGCCGGCGGCAACGCCTGCTGCGAAGGCTTCTCCTGCGGCGTATTCGCCAAAGCCTCAGCAGCAGACGCCGATAGCCCAGCTCAGTGGTTCCGAGCGACCTTCTGCCCACGAGCTTGCCTCTGCATCTTCGGCGCAGCAGTCCCTTGCTCCTACGCCGGGGGCAACCCCTGCTCGCCACCCTGCAGGGACAGCAGCATTCGTGCCTTCGGCAGAAGACTCTGCCGCCCCCGATACGTTCAACGAGGAGGCCATCGTCCGTGCCCTGGTTGACAGGAGCACCAAATACAACCAGCAGGACAAGGATTGGCTTATCTCGATGGCGTGCTGCAGGGCGGCGCTCAGGCCCATCACGGCAGAGCTGAAGCAGACAGATTGGAGCCGTCGTCTTATTTTCACGGATGTTTGTGTCGGTGACTTCATATTCGTAAATGGCTGGGGCCAGGTCAATTGCTACCACTACGACAATCACTGCCCCAATGGCGATCATCGGACCAAAGTCCGCATGAACAAGGGACACATCTACGGCCCTGTCATACACTATGGCGTCTTTGAGAAGTTCTTCGCAGTACAGATACCGATGCTACACTACGGGTTGCGCTGGGTAAACATCTGGTACTGCGACAAGAATTTGCCCTTCAAGGGCGTCGTTTACGCCTTGCCAATCCGCGCCGACACGATTGATCGTGTCCACATGGATGTGGCTATGAAGGGACCGTCGTCGTGCAGCTCCCTGATCGCTGATTGTGCCCAGTCCCGTGCGCTTCTTTATTTCGGTACTCCCTCTCTTCAGCGAGCGCGTATCCCACGGACACCGCCTCGAGACACCGCTCCTCGGACCCCATGATCCGTTGAGGAGCCGGTTGCAACGCCCGCTGATGATCACATGGAGATCGATTAAGGCACTCGGCAACGCGTGGTTGACACCGCCGCCGAGCGCTCAAGCATCATCGTCGATCTTGCCGAGGTTGTGGTAAGCGACGAACAGAGGGCCGTCAATGACGCCATGGAGGCGGAGATGGCAGCCGAGATCCAGGCATATCAGAACTCTGGCACATCGCTCGTTGAATGCGTCCTCGATCCTCCAGAGCGAGTCATTGACCATATGGATTACCGTCTGGAGGATATCAACAACTGGACGACCCAATCGGACAACCATTTGGTATATGATTGGACATCGCACAATTGATGGAGTCGCCGATGTTCAAGCTCGAACAGGTGATCGAGGTTCACGGCGGTCCCAATCAGCCCGTACAGGACAAGTTTGAATCATACTTGATCTTTCAATTTCGGTTTGGGGCCGAGACAGATATATACAATATCTATTACAGCCACACTCATACGTGGGCGCGGGATGTTCCCGTGTGTACCGCAGAGCACTTCTTCAAGAAGCTGTCGCGGTTCCTCGACTCCGAGTCTGTGCAAGGTACCGCGACGGGGATCTTCCAGTGGATCGCC
This sequence comes from Prorocentrum cordatum, assembly GCA_963575745.1. NCBI lineage: Eukaryota > Dinophyceae > Prorocentrales > Prorocentraceae > Prorocentrum > Prorocentrum cordatum. The sequence goes on along the minus strand of CAUYUJ010001483.1, from coordinate 38,557 downwards.
AAAGTATACCAGCACTTCCTGCTGGAAGGCATACAAGAGCTGACCAAGTTCAACAGAGTCTCCATCAATGCTCATCATCCTGCCCTCACAGCGCTCCGTTCGTTCTACAAGCACTGTGAGGACCAACGCGGATCCCCAGGATTTCCCTTTTGGGAGGAGCCGGTGGCAACACCTGCTGCGCCTGGCCAGGACGAGTCAGGCGCTGCCATGCCCGAAGCTCCCGTCGAGGTACCCCAGGACCCAGGCAGCGTTGCTTCGGCAGCACCGGATCAGGAAACGATGGCGCAGGTCTTGGCACAGCAGAAGAAGCTCGACCGCAACGAGGGTGACAACGATAATGCCCTCCAGGCCGAAGCTGCGCGCATCCGCGCAGAGCTGGCCAAGACTTGCGGGAACTCAGATGCATCGGATAACGGACCGACCGAATACGCCGGATTGCCCGGCGATCGACTGTCGCTCACTGAGATCGAGGGGATCGGTCGATCGGTCGTTTCCCGTGCTACCGCTGAGCTCAATCGAGATGCGATGAACCTCCTCGGTCATGCTCTTGCTTCTGAAGCCGGTGGCAACACCCGCTGGGGTATTCTTGGGGATCTCGTTTCAGGCGGGGCCCCTGAGTCGCTCCAGCATGATATCCCTTGATGCAGCAATTGCAGTCGCTTCATATCCCTGGGCATTGTTACTGCCAACGGCACTCTGTGTGACATATGCTGGCACTACAGCACCTCTGTGGGTGCCGCAGGGGCTGGCGGCGCTGAGGCTGCCGACCTTGCGTATCTGCAGGAGCTCAACGAGTGGATCAGGACCAACCTGTCCCAGAACGAGGTGGACCGCCTCATCGTGGAGGGCGCGAAGATCTACTTCGGGGGACAGCGTTCGGCGGCTGACAGTGAACAGCTTGAAAAATTGATGATAATGGCGAAGAAGGCCGAGGAGAGGTACAAGCGCTGGTGCGATGCGGGTTGCCCACCTGCCCGCTATTGCCGGATGGTGGGCGAGCCCGACGACCACCGCCCATTGTGCCACCCCTATGGCAACGTCCTTCAGCGCTTCCTCAATGAGTGTCGATTCCACCACCAAATGACCGGAGCCCGTTGGGCTATCGGCAAGGTGCCCTGGACCGAGGATGACATGTGTTGGGCTTGCAATATTCACTATCGCAGCCAGGCACTTGGCCTCGCCGGTCGCAGGAATTGGTGGTTGAACGAGGGCAGGATGGACAGACGCACCCGGCAAGAACGCGGTTTGGTCACGATTGCCGTTCCCCGTGGGGACGGCACTTATGACCGGGCCACGCGTCGTAATCTTGCCAAGGCTGCTTCCGTCGGACCTGCCCTTGGATCAGACATCCCGCATACTGAGTGGGGAGGTAAAGGCCATGTGGGGGAAGAGTTCAGGGGGTGGAACCGATCCTGATACCACCACCCCCCCGCACACACACCTTTTACTCACGATGCCATGGCGCCGCCGCCTCGCGCTGGCCCTGGCGACGCTGCTGGCGCCCGCGCCACCGGCGCGCTGGCAGCGATGCCCGCTGGGCCGCGCGGCGACGCCGCTGCCGCGACCCACCCGAGCGGCTGGCAGACGGCTGGCGGCAGCGCTGGCGCCCGCGCTCCAGCGACGCCCCCGCGGACCAAGCGGGCGCGCACTGCCGACGAGTACGCCACCTACTGGCGCGACACCCTCGAGGGCAGCGAGCGGGGCCCCAGGTACTGGAGCTACCACAACAACTGCTGGATGTACATCGCGGAGAACAGCGACGAGTTCGTGTTCCATCGTGACATCCAGAACAACCTTCGCTTCTACAGTTGGCACGCGCGGACCGCGTGGGATGCGTGCAGAACCAGCTACATTGGCACTGACGGCCGCCCCGTCTGGGCAAGTGAGTTCTACCCGCGCGGCAAGACCTATTGATGTCGGCCGCAAGGCCCACTGCTCGAGTTTGCCTGAACTTAGTCCTTACAGAGTTCGCCTCGAGCAGTAAAAACACAACCTTTTAGCCACTTCGCTGTCCATGACAAGTGGCTTCACACACACGCACATCTTGGTGATGTCCGAGGCGCGCTCCTTAGGAGCACTGCCGAAGGTATTCACCAAATGCAGAATTTGATTATGTAACTTTTCGTGTTCTTCAACACGACATCGAATTTATTTTGCTCGTGTGAATCCTCTGTGCGACAGCTTCCGTAATACAGATGACGGAGCTTTGAATCTAATGAGACGCCCAGCTTTTATTTGATGCTGGTGGCAACACCCGCTGTGTCCTTCCTTCACTAACAAGGCTGGACGCAGCGGCTTCTGATGTTGCTTTCCTTTTCTGAGTTCCTCTTGCTCCGCTCATCCGCGCCCCATTACTCTCCTCCCTCGAGTGCCGAAGCGTTTTTTGTTGTTGTTTTTTTTGGGGGGGGGCGCACCGAGGGGCACCTAAAGGGTGTTCGGAAAGGATTATGGACACTTGGATGCTCCTTCGCTCCTTACCTTGCCCGCTCACACTGCGCAGTGGCGCTGCGTGCTTACAGATGCGGACCCTGCTGGTGTGTTCGGGGCATTTGCGTTTTGAGGAGTAAGAGGGTGACAGGTTCTTTCTTCCTGTTTCCCGATTCCTGCCCGCGCGGGCGGGATTCGGGGCGGGGGGTGTGAAAGGGGCCCGTCTCATACCCTCATCTCTACTCCTCACTCGCCCTTTTGCCTGCCCCATCGGCCCAGGTACTGGAAGAGACCAGGACGCTGGTCGCACAGGATGAACAGATCCATATATTTCCTTCCTTCCTCTGCCTACGGATCAGGGTTCTGTACCTTTGTACTCTAACACCGTGCGCAGAGCCTGTGGGGGGGGAGCGCTGCCCTGGCCCTTCGAGCCGAAGTGCCCCTGGTCGCGCCGGGCCCTTTTTCTTGAAGTCCTTGTTCTGGTTCCAGGAACGAGCGTTGGTGAGCTCCGCCATGACCAGCTCGACCTCGTCCTCGTCCACGTCCATGTTGTCGAGCCCGGCCAGGATGGCTTAGACGTCCTGCTCGTCCAGCCCCTCGCTCTCCTCGTCGTCCTCGTCGCGGTAGTCCTTTTTCATCGTCTGCCACCGTGTACTTACTTTCTTCCGACCGACCGAGGTTCGGGGGGGGGAGCGGGACATCGCAGCTGGCGTCGAAGCGCTTAGCCGGGCCGGTGTCCGCAGAAGACGTCGATGTCGCTAACAGTGCTCCAGGCCCCGCCTTGCCTGGCAAGAGTCGCTCCGTCCCGGCGGAGGAGTCGAGCTGACGCAGCGCCCACTTGATGCTGTCGTAGGAGAGGTCACCCTGGGTCATCGTTCGTAGGTTCTTGGCGCCCTGAGCCGACAGGTGGGCGCCCTCCTCGAGAGACAAACCCTTTCAGCTTGTCCGACATCCAGAGGTCGTGACCTTCAGCCTCGATGAACTTTGCATCCCGTCGGTTCCCGCACTGCGTCAGCGACTCTTTGGAGTCCCGAGCGGCTTGATACAACGCTTTGCGCCCGGCTCGACGCAGCGCGTCACCCTCTCGTTTTCCGATCATCATGTCCATTCTAGCGAGGAGGGTCTCGAGCCATCCGGTCGACGTGAGCTGATTGTCGGGGATGTCCTCGAATTTGGCTTGCGCAGTCCACTCGAATAGTCACAGAAACTTGTCGGAGCGGCGCCGCACCGCCACGTCGGCATTGTCATTCCAACGTCGTATGGCACGCCGCCACTGGCGGTACTGGGCCCACCCGGGCCAGGCGGGAGGGTCGGAGAAATCTCCACGACCACCTGACCACGAGCTCTGCCACCAGCCGCTCCAGTTCTGGTCTTGCTTCGAGCCACCCTGGAGATCTCCGTCTTGTATGTCAGCCGTCTGCCACCAGCGCTCATCTCCTGCTGCATCCTTTCTCTGATGGTCGGCTGACGGTCCGTGTCCGCCGTTCCACGGGTCGGCCCCCTTAGCTCGCCCATGGATCTGCAGCACCTGCCGGCGATGACTGCGGTGGCTGCTGCTGCTGCTGCTGCTGTGGGCCAAAATGGCCGAGATTCCTCGGAGTCTGCTGGACGATGCTCTGCACCGTCCTCGTCAGCACCTCTGTGTCGATGCCCGCTGTAGGCCCCGGCACTCCTGCCGCTGCTGCTGCCGCTGGAATGCCGCCGCTTGCTGAAGCGGACTCGGGCGTTCTCGTCGCCATGCCGGCGAAGTGCTCGTCCTGGAGCTGTCCTTCACCGTCTGCGGGCATCTGCCGTGGATCCCACGCCGCTCAGCGGTCTGAACGGAGCCTGACCTCGAGGCACGCGAGCGTCGAGCAACTCGGCCGTCACAGCCGCGCGTCCACGCCCATGGCCCTGGGCCCGACCCCGCTCCAGGAGAAGAGACATAATGTTATCCCTTGAGCCACAGTGGAAACGGAACGCCCACGAGATGGATCTGTGACCATCTGTCCTTGAGGTGAAACGCAAAAGCTAAACCTATCGACGAAATATGGACCCCTGGAACACCTGGAGCATCCGCCCCACTGGCCCTGGAGCCTGTTATTTCGTCGTGGTTCGTTCGTTCGTGGTTCGTCTCTGGCCCTGGCCCCCGCCCCCCCCCTGGCTCGAGCCCTGGGTCGAGGCCCCAGCCCGCCTGGCCCCGGAGCACACTACCAGAGCCTTTTATTTTCGTCGTGGTCGTGGTTCGTCCCTAGCCTTGGCCCCCGCCCCAACCCCCCTCTGGCCCTGGGTGGAGGCCCCAGCCCCCTCGCCTTCCCCTCTGGCTGGAGCCCTGGGTCGAGGCCCCAGCCCCCCTGGCCCCGGAGCACCAGCCACCCTGGCCCCGGAGCCCTTGATTTTGTCGTGGTTCGTGGTTTCTGGTGTGCCCACCCCAGCCCCCCTCTGGCCCTGGGTCGAAGCCCCAGCCCCTTTGTTCGTGGTTCGTCCCTGGCCCTGGCCCTGGACCCAGCCCCCCCTCCGGCCTTGGGTCGGCGCCCCAGCCACCTCGCTCTTTCCCCCTCTGGCTCGAGCCCTGGGTCGAGGCCACAGCCCTCCTGGCTCCAGCCCCCCAGGCCCCGGAGCCCATTATTTTTGTCGTGGCCTGGGCCCCCGCCCAGCACCCCCTCTGGCCCTGGGTCGAAGCCCCAGCCCCATCGCCCCCTCCCTCTGGCTTCAGCCCTGGGTCGAGACCCCAGC
>CAUYUJ010001483.1:0-33315 GCA_963575745.1 Prorocentrum cordatum | reverse complement strand
GCCGCGCGACCGCTCCATGCTGCGCGACTCGCCAGGCGCCGCTGCCCGCGACAGGGGATGGCCCAGACAGAGTGAGGCTCAACAGACTGGCCAATGCAAAGGGTGCTTCGCTACGGAAAACTGAACAAGACACTAGGAACACTAAACAGGACCGTAGCACAACTAAACGAGACCCCAGGAAAACTAAACATGACCCTCGCAAAACTAAACGAGACCCTGGGAAAACTATGCAGGACCCTACCAAAACTAAACGAGACCCTAGGAAAACTGAACAGGACCTTAGCACAATTAAAGGAGACCCTAGGACAATTAAACATGACCCTACCAAAACTAAACGAGACCATAGGCAAACTGAACAGGACCGTAGCCAAACTAAACGAGACCCCAGGAAAACTAAACATGACCTTACCACAACTAAACGAGACCGTAGGAAAACAAAGTAAACATGACCCTACCACAATTAGACGAGACCCTAGGAAAACTAAACAGGACCCTACCAAAACTAAACAATACCCTCGGAAAACTAAGCAGGACCCTACCACAACTAAAGGAGACCCGAGGAAACCTAAACAAGACCCTACCAAAACTAAACAAGACCATCGGAAAACTAAACAGGACCCTCGCACAACTAAACGAGACCCTAGGAAAACTAAACTGGACTCTCGCAAAAACTACACGAGGCCTCAGGACAATTAAACAGGACCTCGCCAAAACTACACGACACCCCAGGAAAACTAAACCGGACCGAGCCAAAACTAAACGATACCATAGGAAAACTAAACAGGACCCTCGCGCAACTAAGCGAAACACCAGGACAACTAAGCAGGACCCTACCAACATTAAACGAGACCTTAGGAAAACTAAACAAGACCCTACCAAAACTGAACGAGACCCTAGGACAACTACACAGGACCCTGCCAAAACTAAACGAGACCCTAGGACAACTAAACAGGACCCCAGCAAAACGAGACCGTAGCAAAACTAAACGAGACCCTAGGAAAACTAAACAGGACCGTTCCAAAACTAAACCAGACCATAGGAAAACTAAACATGACCTTAGCAAAACTAAACGAGACACCAGGAAAACTGAACAGGACCCTAGCAAAACTAAACGAGACCATAGGAAAACTAAACAAGACCCTACCAACACTAAAGGAGACCCGAGGAAAACTAAACATAACCTTATCACAACTAAAGGAGACCCTAGGAAAACTAAACATGACCCTGCCAAAACGAAACGAGACCTTAGGAAAACTACACAGGACCGTAGCCAAACTAAACAGGACCCCAGGAAAACTAAACATGACCTTACCACAACTAAACGAGACCGTAGGAAAACTAAACAGGACCCGAACAAAACTAAACGGTACCCTAGGACAACTAAACAGGACCCTAGCAAAACTAAACGAGACCCTCGGACAACCAAACAGGTTCCTAGCACAACTAAACGAGCCCCTAGGAGAACTAAACAAGACCCAACCAAACAATAAACGAGACCCTCGGACAACTAAACAGGACCCCACCAAAACTAAACGAGACCCTAGGAACACGAAACAGGACCATATGAAAACGGAACAGGACCCTAGCATAATTAAACGGGACCCTACCAAAATTAAACGAGACCGTAGGAAAACTAATCATGACCTTACCAAAACTAAACGGGACCCTAGGGCAACTACACAGGACCCTAGCCAAATTAAACGAGACAGTAGGACCTAATAATAAGAAGAAGAAGAAGAAGAATATATATATATATATATATAAATTTTTTTTTTTTTTTTTTTTTTTTTTAAAAAAAAAAAAAAAAAAAAAAAAAAAAAAAACACACACACACACACACACACACACACGAAACAGGGCCCTACCAAAACTAAACGGAACCTTAGGAAAAGTTGGATTAAACAGGACCCTACCAAAACTAAACCAGACCCTCGGACAACTCAGCATGACCTTAGCACAACTAAACGAGACCCCAGGAACAACTAAACAAGACCATACCAAACAATAAACGGGATCCCAGGACAACGAAACAGGACCCTACCAGAACTTAACAAGACCCTCGGAAAACTAAACAGAACAGGACCCTAGCAAACTAAACGAGACCCTAGGAAAAACTAAACAGGACCCAACAAAACTAAACTAGACCCTAGGACAACTAAACAGGACCCTAGCAAAACTAAACGAGACCTTCGGACAACTAAACAGGACCCTAGCAACACTAAGCGAGACCCTAGGACAACTAAACAGGACCCTAGCAAAACTAAACGAGACCCTAGGACAACCAAACAGGACCCTAGCACAACTTAACGAGACCCCAGGAAAAAACTAAACAGGACCCCACCAAACAATAAACGAGACCCTCGGACAACTAAACAGGACCCTACCAAAACTAAACGAGACCCTAGGAACACTTAACAGGACCATCGGAAAACGGAACAGGACCCTAGCATAACTAAACGAGACCCTAGGAAAACTAAGCAGGACCCTACCAAAACTAAACGAGACCCTAGGACAACTAAACAAGACCTTGGGAAATTTAAACAAGACCATAGGACAAATAAACAAGACCATAGGAAAACTTTACAAGACCCTAGGACAACTAAACAGGACCCTAGGACAACTAAACAACACACCAGGAAACTAGACAAGACCTTAGGGCATCTAAACAAGACCATGGGAACACTTTACAAGACCTTCGGAAAACGAAACAGGACCCCACCAAAACTAAAGGAGACCTCAGCAAAACTAAACAGGACCCCGCCAAAACTAAACGAGACCCTAGGAAAACTGAACAGGACCATACCACAACTAAACGAGACTCAGGAAAACTAAACAGGGCCCTAGCAAATTTAAGCGAGACCTTAGGACAACTAGACAAGACCATAGGACATCGAAACAATACCTTAGGATAACTAAACATGACCCAACCAAAACTAAACGAGACCCCAGGAAAAACTAAACAGGACCCCACCAAACAATAAACGAGACCATAGGAAAACTAAACAGGACTCCAGCAAAACTCAACGAGACCTTAAGACGATAAACAGGACCCAACCAAAACTAAACGAGACCCTAGGACAACTAAACCGGACCGTGCCAAAACTAAACGAGACCGTAGGAAAACTAAGCATGACCCTAGCAAGACTAAACGAGACCTTAGGACAACTAGACAATACCATAGGAAAACAAAACGAGACACTAGGAAAACTAAACAGGACCCCAGCAAAAATAAATGAGACCCTAGGACAACTAAACAGGACCCTACCAAAAACTAACAGAGACCATAGGAAGACTGAACAGGACCCTAGGAAAACTAAACGAGACCCGAGGGAAACTAAACATGACCCTAGCAAAACTAAACGGGGTTTTAGGAAAGCTAAACAGTACCCTACCAAAACGAAACGCGACCCTAGGACAACTAAACATGACTTTAGCAAAGCTAAACGAGACCCTAGGACAACTAAACAGGACCATCGCAAAACTTAACGAGACCCTAGGACAACCAAACATGACCCTAGCAAAACTAAACGAGACCATAGGAAAACTAAACAGGACCCCGCCACACAATAAACGAGACCCTCGGAACACTAAATGCGACTCTACCAAAACTAAACGAGACCCTCGGACAACTAAGCGGGACCCTAGGACACATAAACGAGACCATCGGAAAACTAAGCAAGTCCGTGCCAAAACTAAACGAAACCATAGGGAAACGAAGCAGGACCCCACCACAATTAAACGAGACCCTCGTAAAACTAAACATGACCCTACCAAACCTAAACGAGACTTTAGGGAAACTAAGCAGGACCGTACCACAACTAAACAGGACCCTAGAGCAACTAAACAGGACCCTACCAAAACTAAACGAGAACCTAGGGAAACTCAACAGGACCTTAGCAAAATTAAGCGAGATCCTAGGAAAACTAAAAAAGACCCTAGCAAAACTAAACGAGACCTTCGGAAAATTAAACAGGACCATCGCACAATTAAACGAGACCCTGGGACAACTAAACAGGACCCTAGCAAAACTAAACGAGACCCTCGGAAAACTAAACAGCACCCAACCAACATTAAACGACACCATAGGACAACTCAACATGACCCTAGCACAACTAAACGAGACCCTAGGAAAACTAAGCAGGACCCTAGCAAAACCAAACGAGACCCTCGGAGAACGAACCAGGACCTTAGCAAAACTAAACGAGACGTTAGGAAAACTAAACATGACCCTACCAAACTAAACGAGGCCCTAGGAAAACTCAACATGACCCTAGCAAAACTAAATGAGACTTTGAGGAAACTAAACATGACCCTAGCAAGACTCAACGAGACCCTCGTTGAACTTAACAGGACCCTGCCAAAACGAAACGCGACCTTAGGAAAACTAAGCAGGTCCCTAGCAAAACTAAACGAGACCCTAGGAAAACTAAACATGACCCTACCAAAACTAAACGGGCCCCTAGGACAACTAAACAGGACCCTGCCAAAACTAAACGAGACCCTAGGACAACTAAACAGGACCTTTGCAAAACTAAACGAAATTTTAGGAAAAAAAATAAACAGGACCCAACCAAAACTAAACGAGACCGTCGGACAACTAAGCAGGACCCTACCAGAACTAAACGAGACCCTAGGACAACTAAACATGACCCTACCAAAATTAAATGCGACCCTCGGAAGACCTTCGCAAAACTAAACGAGACCGTCGGACAATTCAGCAGGACCCTACCAAAACTAAACGAGACCCTAGGAAAACAAACAGGACCCTACCAAAACTAAACGAGACCCTAGGGAGACTAAACAAGACCCCACCAAAACTGAACCAGACCCTAGGAAAACTAAACAGGACCTAAATGCGTCCAGTGTCCTCCGCAGGCTCATCTGTTTTTATATTTCCATAGAGGACAGCGAGGGGGCAGTGGGGCGCGATTTCGCGTTCCTGCGGAACGAGCAAGCGGAGCATCGCACGTCGAACCACGACTTCCTCGACGACGCCCTGATCGCGAAGCTCAGTGGTCCGCGAACCGTCGCTGAGTTCGAGGATTTCGCTTCGTTGTCCAGAGCAGAGCTCGCACCCTTTTCTAGAAAGTGCGCCTGCCTCTGGCGGCAGCTCTACGGCGCGCGCTGCGGGCGTTACAATCCCGCCGCCACGCGCGCGGCCAGTCTCAAGAGGGCCGAAAAAAGATGCCCCCTGCGCCGCGCTAGTCTCGGCGTTCTCGCTGCTGCCCGCTTGGCCGCGCAGCGCAAGCGCGCGCGCCCCCAGCGCAGCGCTACATCCTGGCGCAGGCGCGGATCGGGGCGCCCGCTGGAACGATGCGTCGCAGAAGTTTCACGACCGATCTGCGAGCAACATCCCTGGCGTGACGCAAGTTCGGGCCGCGCCAGGTGGCGCTTTCCTGCAGCCTCCGGGCGTTGACCTCGCCGCCAAGCGGGGTGCTCGTTTGGCGCCCCGGGGTCCTTCGCCGCGCAGCCGGGTGGCGGTGCTCGCTGCCTCTGGCGCCATTGGTGATTTGCGACTGCGGGGCTCCGGAGAAGTGAAGGGGGCTCGCAGATGCGCGGGCGTCTCTTTGGTCGTTGTCAGGGATCTCGCCGTTCTTCGCGGCGCGGCGGCGCTGCCTGCTGATGCGGACGTCCTTCCTATGCATCGTGGCGCTGGGTTTGGACGTCGTCGCCAGTGCTCAACTGTCTGCTGTCACTTACGCCCCAGGTCGTTTATTGCCGAGCCAGTGTATCAGACATGCCAGGGCATCCGAAGGAAAGGCCAAGCTCTTCGTCGAGGAGAGGCTGGACGTGGAGCGCCCATCTGTGCGCAGCGCACCGCGGCGCATCGAGCGCGCGCCTGCATGCAAGATCGTCGTGGGAGCTGCCGGCGTGCCTGCCTCTGGCGGCGTCTTCTTTGCCGGGCTCTTGGGCGCGGTGAACTGGGCTCTCTCCGTTCGCAAGACTTGGAACGAGGTAGGTCCGAAGGTTCCCGGCGTTGACGGGGCGCGCTTGCGAACCTGAGGCGACAGGCGTTTTCTTCGCCATCCCCAAGAGCTGGGAACAGGACAAGAAGCCCTGGATCAGCAAGTTGGGCCCACCAGTGCTGAAGTCTCAGTTGGAATACGATCACTCAGGCTGCCCAATTTTCGCTCCGAAGGGCGGAACAGACCACACGAGCTCAAGGCGTTACATTATGGCTTTCGTCCCCCAGCTCACAGGTTTGAACACCTTCAAGGCCAAGGTCGGGGAGCACTTCCAAATCATCACAGTTCGTGAGCTGACGCCTTTCATCATTGACAATCAAGGTCCCTTGGTTTCAGACAGTATTCCAGTCTTGGGAGAGCACGGTTATCTCACTACCAGGGACGTCACGAAGATTCTTTGGCACTTTGGGCTCAACACATTTCGTTTCAAGGACATTCATTTGTTCAATGCGCGGTTTTACACCAAAGAGGCATTCATTGGCCCAGAGGTCTGCCCTAAGAAGGAGAGGCTACATGACAAATCGCAGATCTTTGCTGGCAGCTGCATTGTGGCCCTCCTCTTCATTAAGGATATGTTTGAAGATGTGGGAGATCTTATCGCGGTGGAGTCTGGGAATAACGGAGCCAATGTAAGGTGCCATCTGCTATGCAAACCTCGTTTCCTGATGTGATCGAGGCAGTTCAGAAGATACGGCTCAAGTGTTTCAGTCCTTTGGGCCCTCAGCTCATTTCTTGGTTCAATCTGGGAACAATCTGGGATTACAAGGGCTTTCAGTGGGACCCCAGGTCATTTCTCTGGGGCTGGGATTACATTCTGTTCTCCTCAATTCGTCTGTCAGGGCCAAAGTAGTGGGGTCGATTCTTGCTCTTTGCCCACAGCCTCGATGTGACAAGTCTCAACTTGGGATTGCTTTGCGCTTAGTTTGGTCCTTCACTTCAGTTCAAAACGGGCTTGGATGGGATTGTTAATTTCATCACTTTTGCCAGGATGTTGACTTTCGGTTCAATCTGGGAATTCATGGGATTACAAGTGCTTCATTCCATTGGGCCTTCAGGTCATTTCTCATGAGCTGGGATTGCATCATGTTCTTCTCAATTCGGTTGTCGGGGCCAAGTGGGTATGTTTCTCGCTCTTCGCCCAAGGCCTCGAAGTGACAAGTTTCTACTCGGGGTCGTTTGGCGCTTAGTTTGCTTCTTCACCTCAGTACAAATGGGTTTGGCCTGGGATTGTTAATCTCACTTCGTTGGCCAGGACGATGACTGCCGTCCGTTCCCTGATAAAGTGTATCTCTTATCCCTGTCTCGCCATCTTATGGATCCACATCTGTCGGTTGTCTTGGTGTCCTGGTGCTTTTCTGTAGTCATTTTGGTTCAATCCGCTTACCTCGTTCTGCTTCAACCCCTTCTCAAGTTATCTGGGAACACACTCTCATGCTTGCCCCTCAGAGGGTCGTCAGGCCATGGAATTCAAAATCCCTCCAGTGTTGTGTCTTCGAGGCATGGGCATCCGCCTGCGAGATCGTTCCTGTAAATTCAGGTTCATACAACCCACGGAAATGCGTCACACTCCACATGTATGAGAAGGGGCGCGAATTCGAGATACCTCTCAGGCAGCTATGGAATCTCTTTGATGTTGCGGGTCAGTAGCCGTTTCGCCTCAAATCCTTACTGGAGCTCTTGTCTGAGACGGCTGGGAAACCTCCAACTCCAGGGGATGGCTAAACGCAGCCTCCCAGTCAAGCTTGCCGCCAAGAAGCGTCTCAAGTGGACACACGGCTCGGGCGGAATGTGGAACTACTGCGAAGTAGACGAAGTCTACACCAAAGTATGGAATACGGAGTACTTTGACACGTGGATCGATCCCGATTCTGGCTGGCCTCACCCAGTTGTGTGGTACTTGTCCGATTACTGGTGGGATGGAGATTTCTTCGTGGAAAAGTGGCGTTGGAGGTACGGCTGAAGAGCATCCCTGGGACTCCCTCAGACTGGGATCTTCTGTTGTCAGCGGTGCGTGGGCCTGCGGCTTTGGAGGACTCTCAGTCTCTCTCAATCTCTCTTGCATGTATTTCTACGTTGTTGGTTTGCAAATACAAAAGGTTATAAACATTCCCAGCCAACTTGCGTTCTCCATATTCGTTCGAATTCACCCATATTCCATATTCCTCGACATGCATGGTGTGGGTTCTCACGGTTGGGATCTCATTCTGCCTTGACAGTTCATCTTTGTGTGCCTCCGTATCTTCTGGGTTCATTGCGTGCTTGGGACATTCAATTTTATCTTTCAGATTCTCTTTCAGTCATATATATATATCAGCCTTGACCACTACTCATGTTCAATGGGTTTCATGGGATTTAATGGAAGTTTTCTTCACCTCATACTTACTTTAGACCTTGGGACCATGTGTTTCCAAGGTTGGGTCCCAATTGTCACTCAAGATCTTGTTAGTCAAATTTGGGCACCTCTTTCAATCTGTTTCTCATCTTCATTCAACACAAGAGGGACCTAGTGGTGGGATTCATTTGGGATATTGGACAGTCTGTCATTCATGATTTCTTTCAGTATCATGGGTTTCAATCCTGGGTTGGGCTATACCTTTTCTCCGCTTCTTTCCTCTCCTGCCTCTCCTCCCTTTTCCCTCTTTCTCTGCCGTGCGCACTTGGCGTATTGGTGGCTTCTCAGGTTTGTGTTTTGGGAGGACCGACCTTTCAAGGCGCTTCATCATCATCATCATCATCATCGCCATCGCAAGCTGTCGCCTTCCAGCAGGTCCTGCCAGCTGCTGCCGCTGCTGCTGCTGCTGCTGCACGTTGCCCCACCCCCCCCCCCTGCTTCCCCCCCTGCCTCTCCTCGTCGATCTGCGAGCGCCAAATTTCCAAACGGCGAAATTGCGAGGCTCAACTGCGAAACCAAAAAAGCTTTGAGGCTTAATTTTGAAAACAAGAAAGTTGCGAGGCCCCATGTTGAACAAAAAGAAGTTTTGAGGCCAAATTTTCAGAACAACAAGATGCGAGGCCCTATTTGCAAGGGAAGCACGGCAGGCCCAATGTTGAAAGATAGAAGGGTCTGAGGCCCATTTTTTAAAAAAAGAAATTTGGGGCTCAATTTCGAAAGTAAAAAAAAAAAAAAGCTGCGAGGCGCAATTCTTTAGAACAAGAGGAAAATTGCGAGCCGCAGAAATTCGGAAAACAACAGACAAACCAACAAAAAAACTGCGATGAAAACATATTATGAAAAACAGAAAAAATTGCGAGGCCCACTTTTGCAAAACATAAGTTCTGCCGCGAAATTTTTGCCAGCAAATTAAGTTGCGCTGCAGGCGTTGCGAAAAAATGCGGCGGGGGAAAATGTTAAAATCAATTGAAGCGTGTTTGGAACATGTTAGGGCATTTCCTTTTTTTAAATATAAAAAGTGGTAGTGAGGCCCAAGTGTGGAAAATGTTTGATGACAAAATTGAAGAAAAAACGATGGAATAAATGAAACAAATGCATTGATGCCCAAGTGTAATAAAACGTGAAGCTGCGCGGGGCAACGAGGGATCTGGCCCCGCACGGCCCGCGATCACGGCCGGAGGCGCGATCGCGAGCGTCGACTAACGCGGCGGGGGGGGGGCGCGTCGAAGGCCAGGCGCCGCGAGGGCTTGGTGGTACGACGACTTAATTAACAAATGAACAGACATAAAATTTTCGGGTGGGCATTTTATATATATCTATGTATAAAAAGTTGTCGCTGCGACAATTGCATTTAAAAAATAGAGGAAGATAAAGTTGACAGGTGGGATTTTTTGTGGGGGAAAAGTTGTAGCTGCGACAATTTTATTTCTTTTGAACAATAAAATTGTCGGTGCGACGATTTTTTTAAAAAAATAAAAGAAAACGCATTCTGAGCAAAAATAAAATTGCCAGGCGGAATTTTTGGAAAAACATAAAGTTGTCGCTGCGACAACTTTTTTGAGAAAAAAACAGTTTGAACAAAAAAGAAACAGTTGTCGGGTGGAAAAAATTTTGAATGTATAAAGTTGTCGGTGCGAGAATTTCATTAAAACGTGGAGGGGAAATTACAATTGTCGGGCGGAAAAAATTTCGACAAAACTAAAGTTGTCGTTGCGACAATTTCATGTTAAAAATTGGAAAAAAATAAAATTGCCGGGGGGAATTTCTTTTTTGACAAACAAAATATAGTTGTCGCTACCGCAACTTTATTGAAAACATTTTGAAACAAATAAAATTGCCCGGTGGAAAAATACTTTGGAGCAAATCACGTTGTCGCTACCGCAACTTTATCAACGATGTTTAGAAAAAAAATAAAGTTGACGGGTGCATTTTGTTAGCAAAAAATAAAGTTGCCGCTGCCGCAGCTTTTTTTTTTTTTTTTTTTTTTTTTGAAAATAAAGCTGCGGGGCGGGGAAAAATCGAACAGCAAAATGTGAGAGGGGGTTGTGGAAAAGGAAAATTAGGAGTCATATTTTATTTGAGCAAATTTCGAAACCGGCTGAAATAAGCGAACATTGGATCTGCATGTTGGGCTCTTGAGTTGTGGACTTGAGTAAAAAACATATATATGCAGCCACAACTCAACATCCCAACGTGGGGATTCAATGTTCGCTTATTTTACCCGGTTATGAAAATGGGTAACATAAGCGAACATTGAATCGGTATTTCGGCCAATTTAGTTGTCGCATCTCGGCCCGGGGAGCATGGTAGTGGAATTTTTTTCGGGGCAAAAAAGTCGCCGGGGGGGGGGGGGGGGGAATTGGAGAAACAAATGAAGTTCCCGCGTGGAAAATGGAAAAAAAAACAAAAGCTGTCGCCAGGAAAAAAATTGCGGGACATAAATAAAGCTGTCGCTGCGGCATTTTTTTGTTTAAAAAATAATAGAGAGAAATGCAATTGCCGGGTGGGACAAGTTGAAAAGAATGAAGTTGTCGTTGCGACGACCTTAGTAGG
The DNA here is from genome assembly GCA_963575745.1 of Prorocentrum cordatum. Taxonomy (NCBI): domain Eukaryota; class Dinophyceae; order Prorocentrales; family Prorocentraceae; genus Prorocentrum; species Prorocentrum cordatum. The sequence goes on along the minus strand of CAUYUJ010001483.1, from coordinate 22,404 downwards.
GAAAAACCACAAGAGCGCGGACGACGAAATGGCCATCAAGTGTGCGCACAGGCGCAACTGCCGCTATCTCGGCAACGACAACTACCAGGGCTGGCTCCGCGCCCTCCACAATCCCAAGCAGCGCGCCTGGCTGGAGAGCAACCAGGAGAAGCTCCATATGAAGTACTACTTTGACCTCCTTGAGCTTCTTCGAAATGCTGGACGGGAACAGTGCCGTCATTTCAACTACGCAGGGCGCGAGTGATGCAGGCGGTCGGACTGGGCCGTGCAGTCTTGACTACACCCGTGCGCGCGTCGATCCTGTGTCTCATGTGCATGGCGACGACTCCTGCGCGACGTCAGATACAGTTTGTTGGTTCGCATTCTCTCTCTCTCTCTCTCTCTGGAAAAGATGAGAAACATTTTTTTATATATTATTATTATTATTATTATTCTGTCTGTCTCTCGATTTTATTGTTGTCAAAATTTGACGCGCCGCTTTTTTGTTGAAGAGTGGGCCTCGCAGGTTGAGCAAATTATTGCATTGGAAACTAGCGTCTCTCTCTCTCTCTCTCTCTCTCTCTCTCTCTCTCTCTCTCTCTCTCTCTCTCTCTCTCTTTGTGAGTGTGCGTGTGGGGAGGGGGGGGGGGGGGGGGGGGGAACGGTGGGCATGCAAGTGTTGGTTGTTGCAAACATATATTCCTCGCGTTGTTTTTCTCACAACTGGGGCACATCTTTAGTATTTCCAAAAAATGGAGCTCGCACCTGTTCCTCCTCTTTGACTTTTTGTATTCTTTTTTTTCTTTTCCAAATTGGGATTTCATTAATTTGTCTCCGCAAGCTTGCGCCTCGTTTTTTTTTTTTCTTTTTCCAAAAGTGGGCCTCGCATATGTTTCTCAAAATTGGGCCTGCTATTTTTTTCGTCAAAAAAATGGAGCAGGAACAGATCGACGAGGAGGAGGCGGAGGCAGAAGGAGGAGGACAATTGGGGGGCAGGAGGTAGAGGAGCAGGAGGAGGAGAAGCAGCACCAGCACCATCAGCAGCAGGACCAGCACCCGCAGCAGAAGCAGCAGCCGCAGCAGCTGCAGGGCAGAGAGGATCAGACTGCGGCAGTTCTCGGCTTAAGGCAACCACCCGCGCGCATGGGCCAGACGCTTCCTTCTTCTGGAGGCGACAACCGAAAAACTAAAGTGAGGCGCTGCCTCTGGCGCGCCCGCTGCCTCTGGCGCATTGCTGACTTTGTTGCCGATGGGGAAGGTTTGCCGGACCTGCAGGCAACGTTCCCGCGACCATGATGGTTCGCGCAGGAATCGCGATTGTAGAGAGTTCCGCCCAGGACGTACGGGGCAACACTTTACGATGAAGCGGCTGCAGAATCTCCCCGGGCACGTCGCAAAATGCTTCGGTGACTTCGTTCAGGGCGGGCGCGTCGCTTCGCTATGTCGCAGGCGCGATGTTCGCATGGGCATTGCGGCGGGCATTTTGCTGCGAGAACGCGTCGCTGCCTGTGGCGCGTTGCGTGTGGAGGTTCTCTGCGTGGCGTTCATCTGCAATTGGAAGTGGGCACCCGCGTGCATCCTCCACTACGCGCTTCGCCACAAGGGCGAACTGCCGGCGGCCGACGCACAGGGGCGCGCAGCCTTGCACGAGCGCGCGTGGCAGGAGGCCATGGCGGTTGCGCAACCCAAGGTTTTTGCGGTCGCTGCCAATCGCCGCGAGGCCACCGTGGAGCTCGCACCGCGATCGAAGGTACGTGCATTGGGCGGCGCGGCCGCTGATTTCTTCACCTATCACCTCGTGATGAATCCGGCCAAGAGGAGGACAGGGCAGTGTGGGTTCGAAATCCTCATGGAGGACTTGCGCGCTGGCCGTTCGGAGGTTGCCACCGAACTTGTAGCGGCATCCTTTGGCATGTCTGGCGCGACCGCTGCCTCTGGCGCAACGTGCGTCGAAAACGAGGTGCATCTGCGTGCGGTGGGGCTGTGGTCACCTGCGACGCACGCGCGCACAACGTTCTTGCGGTGGCTTTTCCGGGCAGAGGACGTCCGACGGAGTTTCTCCGAGAGGGATTGGCTTTTGCTTGCTGGCATGGGCTCTGGCGCTGAGAAGGGGGCCGAGGCTGCCGGGTATATCGGATACGAGGACGCCGTGCAGATTTGCAAACTTATCTCTCAGGATCTGACGCTTAGGAAAATAGACGAGGCCGTGCTCCCAGAAAGAAGGCCCCCAATAGGAGTCGATGAGGGCGTCGACGGCTGTGTCGCGCAGGGCAGGGACCTCCACGACAATGCACTTGGTCCCAGCATGTGCAGGGCCACGTTCGAGGCCTGCCTCGGACGCCGCGCTGTCTGGCTGCGGAAGCCCAGGGGGGGGGGCGAGGCCGCGTCGATGGTGTTCTCTGCAGTGCGGCGCGCAACTCCAAGCCAGATCGCTGCGCCCTGCGGGCCGCGGAGCGCTGGGGCCGAGATCGCCGCGCCATCGACGCCGTAATATAGGAGGCGGTCACCTTGGAGGCGGCGCGCCCCCAGTCGCACATCGGCTTGTGGCGCGGAAGCTGGCGGAAGGCTAGCGGGCGCCCGGAGCCAACGCGGTTGCTTGAGCCAGGAGGAGGGGGATGGGGAGGAGGGGGGGGGGAAGAGGATAAGGAGGAGGATGAGGAGGAGGACGGAGAAAAGTGGGAAAAGGAGGAGGGGGAGGAGAAAAATGGAGGAGGAGAACAAGGATGATGATGATGTCGATGACGATAACGATGAGATGATGATGACGATGATGATGGACGATGATGATGATGATGATGATGGAGGAGAGGGGGGGGGCGTGGGAAAAGGAGGAGGCGGAGGCGGAAGTGGAGGCGGGGGAAAAGCGGAGGCGGAGGCGGAGGCTGGAGGCGGAGGCGGAGGCGGAGGCGGAGGAGGAGGAGGAGGAGGAGGGAGAGGGGGATGAGGAGGGGGAGGAGGAGGCGGAGGGCGGGGGGCGGAGGCGGGGGCGAGGCAGAGGCGAAGCGGGGCGGGCGGAGGCGGAGGGGGGGCGGAGGCGGAGGCGAGGCGGAGGCGGAGGCGGAGGGGGGGGAAGGAAGAGGAGGGGGGGGAGGAGGAGGAGGGGAGGAGAAAAAGGAGGAGGAGAAGGAGAAGGAGGAGGAGGAGGAGGAGGAGGAGGCGGAGGCGGGGGCGGAGGCGGAGGCGGAGGAGGAGGAGGGGGAGGGGGAGGAGGAGGAGGGGGGCGATTCGAGCTTTCCACGCGTCGCCGGGGTCTGCAGGCCACCGCTGCGCAGAACCAGCCTGCCGCCCTCGCGCCCGGCCTGCCCTGGAGGGGAACTGGGGGGCTGCTGCGCGCAAGGGGTAGCCCCTCGCCGGGGCCCCAGACAGGGGCGCATCGCAGCAAATCTCTGGGCCATCCTAGATTGGGTCGGAGCAGACGGGGTCGGAGGATCGCGCCGCGTCGCCGATGCATCGCTGATGCATCGCCGATGCGGCTCGATGTGAAGCCCGAGTTTCTCCGCGTCGACGTGGCCGATGCATCGTCGTCCACGTCGACGATGCATCACCGGTGCATCGCCGATGCATCGCCGACGCGTCGCCGCTGCATCGCCGCTGCATCGCCAATGTGTCGGCGACGCATCGCCGCTGCATCGCCAATGCGTCGACTACTCGGCCCTGGCGAACGCCGCGCGCGGAGAGAAGGATGACCTCTTCGAGTGGCTGACCGATCTCATCCGTGGGATCCAGGTGGAGGAGCAGCTGAACATGGTCAAGTCGACGATCTGGAGGGCCACTGCCCCACAGGGATCGTTCGTGCACATCCCTATGGGGTCATTTGTGCTGGGGCGCAGCGTCGGCGACAACCTCGTCGCGGGCCCCAGGGCCAGCGTCGTGGCTATCGACGCGGAGGTGCTTGACAGCTTCAAGGAGATGATGCAGGCTCACGGTAACCCTGGGGCCCCGCTGACGAAGTTCCTCGACGAGGTGGCGAAGGTCACCGCGGCGGCGATCGACGAGTCGAACAGAGCTGTCGGCGGCAAGGGCGCAGAGCAGAAGAAGCAGTGGGCGGCCTGAGGAAGAGGGATCGTCGATGCTCGACGCCAGGGGCGCCGGGGCCAGTGGCACAGCGAACAGTTCGAGCATTGGGGTTGCATTTCTTGATGACCTGTGTTTGCACAGGCGTCGCTGTGGAAAGATGGAGAAAGAATGGTGGAAACGCGCATGGTTGGACAATGCGGTGGAACAAGCATGGTGGAACTTTGCAGCCTCTGCCCCATATCCGCCCGCCCCCCCCCCTCCACTAGCTTCCCGCCCTTCGCGCCGTGCCCCGCCTGCAATCATTCGCCATTGCGGTGCAAAACTCAGGCTACTTCACGCATGCTGGTTTCTACGCGGTGAACTCTTCCACGCGTGGCCATGTCTGCGCAGCCCAGGACTCCTTGGCATCCACCGCAGCCATCGCCACCGCCGCAGTCGGGGAACAGCGGTTTCGGCTACTACCCCTTGCCGAGGACCGCGTCGGACAGGTTGCACGCAGGCCCAGAGATGGAGCTGCCCCGGAGACGCCGCCGCCCGCCGCCGTGCATGCAGGGCCCTAGCAAAACTAAACGAGACCATAAGACAACGAAACACGACCCTACCAACACTAAACGAGACTTTAGGACAACTAAACAAGACCCGACCAAAACTAAATAAGACCCTAGGAAAACTAAACAGGACCCTGCCAAAACTAAACGAGACCTTAGGAAAACTAAGCAGAACCCTAGCAACACTAAACGAGACCCTCGGAAAACGAAAGACCCGGCCAAAACTAAACGAGACCCTAGGAAGACTAAACAGGACCCTGCCAAAACTAATCGAGACCTTAGGCATACTAAAAAGGACCCTACCAAAACGAGACCCAAGGACAACTAAACAGGACCTTAGCACAATTAAACGAGACCCTAGGACAACTAAACAAGACCATGCCAAAACTAAACGAGACCCCAGGACATTTAAACAGGGCCCGACCAAAAATAAACGAGACCCTAGGAAAACTAAACAGAACCCCAGCAAAACTAAACGAGACCCTAGGAGAACTAAACAGAACCTTACCAAGACTAAACGAGACCTTCGGAACACTAAACAGAACCTTACCAACACTAAACGAGACCGTAGGAAAACTAAACACGACCATACCAAAACTGAACGAGACCCTAGGACAACTAAACAGGACCCTACCACAACTAACCTAGACTATAGGAAAACTGAACAGGACCCGAGCAAAACTTGACGAGACCATAGGACAACGAAACAGGACCCTACCAAATCTAAACGAGACCCTAGGACAACTAAACATGACCCTAGCAAAACTAAACGAGACTTTAGGAAAACTAAACAGGACCCTACCAACATTAAACGAGACCCAAGGACAATTAAACAGGACCTGAGCACAACTAAACGCGACCTTAGGAACACGAAACAGGAACCCGCCAGACAATAAACGAGACCCTCGGAAGACTAAACAGGACCCTGCCAAAACTAGTCGAGACCCTAGGACAACTAAACAGGACCTTCGGAAAACTAAACGAGACCCTGGGAAAACCAAACAGGACCCTACCAAAACTAAACGAGACCCTAGGACAACTAAACATGACCCTGCCAAAACTAAACGAGACCCTAGGACGACTAAACAATACCTTGGAAAAACTAAACAAGACCATAGGAAAAATTGCAAGTCCATAGGAAACAATGCACCAAACCCATGGAAAACTAACAAAGACCTTCGGCCAACTAAACAATACCATCGGGAAATTAGACAAGACCGGGGACCACTTTACAATACCTTAGGAAAACAAAAGGACCCTAGCAACAGTAAACGAGACCCTAGGACAACTAAACAGGACCCTACCATAACTAAACGAGACCCTAGGACAACTAGACCCAACCAAAACAAAGCGAGACATTAGGACAACTAAACATGACCCTAGCAGAGCTAGGCGAGACCTTAGGACAACTAAACATGACCTTAGGAAAACTAAACGAGACCCTAGGACAACCAAGCAGGACCCTACCGAATCTAAACGAGACCCTAGGGCAACTCTACAGGACCGTGCCAAAACTAAACGAAACCCTAGGACAATTAAACAAGACCTTGGGACAACTAAACAAGACCAGAGGAAAACTAAGCAGGACGCTACCAAAACTAAACGAGACCCCATGAAAACTAAACAGGACCGTGCCAATACTAAACGAGGCCTTGGGAAAACCAAACAGGACCCTAGCAAAACTAAACGAGACCCTCGGAAAACTAGACAAGACCTGAGGAAAATTAAACAAGATACGGGGGCAACTAAACAGGACCATACCATAACTAAACGAGACCTTAGGAAAATTGAACAGGACCTGAGCAAAGTTAAGCAGGGCCCTCGGACAACTAAACAGGACCCAACCACAACTAAACGAGACCCTAGGACAACTAAACAGGACCCTGCCAAATCTAAGCGAGACCCTAGGACAACTAAACATGACCTTACCAAAGCTAAACGAGGGACAACTAGACATGACCCTAGCAAAGCTAGACGAGACCCTAGGACAACCAAGCAGGACCCTACCAAAACTAAGCGAGACCTTGGGGAAACTAAACATGACCCTACCAAAATTTAACGAGGCCCTAGGGAAACTAAACAGGAGGACCCTAGCAAAACTAAACGAGACCCTAGGACAACTAAATAGGACCCCGCCCAAAATAAACGAGACCCTATACAAACTGAAAAGGTCCGTGCCAAAACTAAACGAGCCCCTAGGACAACTAAACATGGCCCTGGCAAAGCTAAACGAGACCATCGGAAAACTAAGCAGGACCCTAGCAAAACTAAATGAGACTTTAGGACAACTAAACAGGACCGTACCATGACTAAACAAGACCCCATGACACCTAAACTTGGCCCTAGCAAAACTAAACGAGACCCTAGGACAACTAAAAAGGGCCCCACCAAAACTAAACGAGACCCTCAACACAACTCAGCAATACCCTTCCACAACTAAACGAGACCATAGGACAACTAAACATGACCATGCCAACATTAAACGAGACCCTAGGACAACAAAGCGAGACCCTAGGACAATTAAACGAGACCATAGGACAACTAAACATCACCCTAGCAACACCAAACGAGACCCGAGGGAAACTAAACAAGACCCTACCAGAACTAGACGAGACCCTAGGACAATTGAACAGGACCCTAGCAAAACCAAACGAAACCTTAGGAAAACTAGACAGAACCTTACCAAGGCTAAACGAGGCCCTAGGAAAATTAAACATGACCCTACCAAAACTAAACGACACCCTGGGGAAACTAAACACGCCCCAAGCAATGCTAAACGAGACCCTAGGACATCTAAACAGGACCCTAGCAACACTAAACGAGGCCCTAGGACAACTAAACAGGACTATACCCCCACCAAAAAAAACGAATCGCGGCCGTAGGACAACTAAACAGGACCCTGCCAAAACTAAACGAGGCCCTAGGACAACTAACAGGACCCTACCAAAACCAAGCGAGACCATAGGACAACTAAACATGACCCTAGCAAGACTAAACGAGACCTTAGGGCAACTAAACAGGACCTTACCAAAACTAAACGAGACCCTAGGAAAACTAAACAGGACCCTACCAACACTGAACGAGATCGTAGGATAACTAAACAAGACCCTAGCAAAATTGAACGAGACCATAGGAAAACGAAACAGGACCCTAGCAGAACTAAATGAGACACCAGGAAAACTGAAAAGGTCCGTGCCAAAACTAAACGAGACCCTAGGACAACTAAACAGGACCCTACAAAAACTAAACGAGACCTTCGGACAACTAAACAGGACCCTACCAACACTGAACGAGACCGTCGGACAACTAAACAGGACCCTAGCAAAACTAAACGAGACCATCGGAAAACGAAACAGGACCCTAGCAAAACTAAACGAGACACCAGGAAAACTAAACATGACCCTGCCAAAACTAAACGAGACCCTCGGACAACTAAACAGGACCCTAGCAAAACGAAACGAGGCCCTAGGAAAACTAAACAGGGCCCTAGCAACACTAAACGAGACCCTAGGACAATTGAACAGGACCTTACCAAAAAATCAACGAGACCCTAGGAAACCTAATCATGACCCTAGCAATACTAAACGAGACCCTACGAAAACTAAACATGACCCTCGCACAACTAACCGAGACCATCGGAAAACGAAACAGGACCCTAGCAAACCTAAACGAGACCCTAGGAAAACTGAACAGGACCCTCGCAAAAATAAACGAGACCCTAGGAGAACTAAACTTTACCCTAGCAAAACTAACCGGTACCCTGGGGGGGGGGGGAGGGGAAATGACCTTAGCAACACTAAACAAGTCCTTAGGAAACCTAAGCAGGACCCTAGCAACACTAAACGAGACCATATGACAACTAAACATGACCCTACCAAAACTAAACGAGACCCTAGGAAACCTAAGCAGGACCCTACCAAAAATAAACCAGACCTAGGACAACTAAACAGGACCTTGCCAAAACTAAACGAGACCCTAGGAAGACTCAACAGGACCCTAGCAAAACGAAACGAGACCCCAGGAAAATTAAACAGGACCCTGCCAAAACTAAACGAGACCGTAGGAAAACTAAACAGGACCCCAGCAAAACTAATCGAGACCCTAGGACAACTAAACAGGACCCTAGCACAATTAAACGAGACCCTAGGAAAACTGAACAGGACCCTGCCAAAATTAAACGAGAACCTAGGAAAACTAAACAGGGCCCTAGCAACACTAAGCGAGACCCTAGGAAAACTAAACAGGACCCTAGCACAACTAACCGAGACCCTAGGACAACTGAACAGGACCCTAGCAATACTAAGCGAGACCTTAGGAAAAATAAGCAGGACCCTAGCAAAACTAGACGAGACCCTAGGACAACTCAACAGGACCCTAGCAAAGCTAAACGAGACCTTAGGAAAACTAAACATGACCCTACCAAAACTAAACGAGACCATAGGACAACTAAACAGGACCCTAGAAAAAACTAAACGAGACCTTAGGACAACAAAAAATTGACCCTAGCAAAACTAAACGAGACCCTCGGACAACTAAACAGGACCCTAGCACAACTAAAAGAGACCCTAGGACAACGAATCAGGACCCTACCAACATTTAAGCGAGACCCTAGGAAAACTAAACAGGACCCTGCCAAACCTAAACGAGACCCTAGGAAAACTAAACAGGACCCTAGCAAAACTAAACGGGACCTTCGGACAACTAAACAAAACCCCACCAACGCTAAACGAGACGCCCGGAAAACTAAACAGGACCCTGCCAAAACTAAACGAGACCCTAGGACAACTAAACAGGACCCGAGCAAAACTAAACGAGATCTTAGGACAATTAAACTGGACCTTACCAAAACTTAACGAGACCCTAGGAAGACTAAACAGGACTCTAGCACAACTAAACGAGACCCTAGGACAACTAAACAGGATCCGGCCGAAGTTAAACGAGACCCTAGGAAGACGAAACAGGACCCTAGCAAAACTAAACGAGACCATCGGAAAACGAAACAGGACCCTAGCAAAACTAAACGAGGCCCTAGGAAAACTAAACATGGCCCTGCCGAAACGAAACGAGACCCTACGAAAACTAAACATGACCCTCGCACAACTAACCGAGACCATCGGAAAACGAAACAGGACCCTAGCAAACCTAAACGAGACCCTAGGAAAACTGAACAGGACCCTCGCAAAAATAAACGAGACCCTAGGAGAACTAAACTTTACCCTAGCAAAACTAAACGAGGCCCTAGGAAAACTAATCAGGACCTTACCAAAAAATCAACGTGACCCTAGGACAACTGAACAGGACCCTAGCAATACTAAACGAAACCGTAGGACAATTCAACAGGACCCCAGGAAAACTAAACGAGACCATAGGACAACTAACCATGACCCTAGCAAAACTAAACGAGACCCCCGGAAAACTAACCAGACCCTACCAAAACTTAACGAGACCCTAGGAAAGCTAAACAAGACCTTGGGAAACTTGAACAAGACCCGATGAAAAATAATAAACAAGACCTTAGGACATATAAACAAAACACAAGGACAACTAAACCAGACCCTAGGACAACTAAACAAGACCCTGGGGCAACTTTACAAGACCATAGGACAACTAAACATGACCCTAGGAAAACTAAACAAGACCCTGGGGAAACTAAACAAGACCCTAGGAGAACTAGACAATATCATTAGACAACAAGACAAGACCCGAGGAAAATTAGACAAGACCTTAGGAAAACTAGACAAGACCCTAGGAAAACTAGACAGCACCCTAGGACAACTAGACACGCCCTAGGAAAAGAAGGCAAGACCCTAGGAAAACTAGATAAGACCCGAGGCGGACTGGACAAGACATTGTTCGCGCTCCCCGTGGCTGAGCATCGGAACGCCGTGGATTGCATGACGAAGGCGATGATCGACGTCGCGTGGCCTCTGTGGTCGGGCGCCTTCGACGAAGAAATCGCCGAGCTTGCCCAGCAGGAGTTGCAGAACAGCGCGCCTGGGTTCGTCTGGCACGCGTGCCTCGCCGAGACCAGCCAGGGCGTGGGCGCCGAGTACCGCGCTTTCGTGACCGCCTGCGCGGGCGGGCCGATCCCCGCCGACCCCGAGCTGGATGCAAATCTCGGCTTGTTGGGGGCGTCCGAGCTCGGGGACGAACAAAAGGAAGAGCTCGCCAAACTCCAGGAGCAGCTCGAGCAGCTTCGCAGGAAAACTGAAGTTCATCAGTTTGCCATCCGTCGGCGCTGCCTCCGGCGCGGAGTGCGCAGTGGCGCAGCTGCAGAGCGCGTGGGGCGCGCTCTGCCTTGGGCACCGCTTCGGGAGGACGAAGACCGACGTTCGCGCGTTCATCCTCTCAGCGGAGCTCTTCCCGCCCAACATCGTCAAGCAAGGCGCCAAGGCGAAGCTGAACGAGCAGGTGGCGTGCGACGAGGCGAAGTTCAAGCGAGTCGTCGAGTTCTTCGTGCAGAAGAGGCAGAAGGATGATATCCTCATCCTCCTCGACGGCAGGGGCCGCGCGAACCGCCGGGCCATTGAGTCCTTCGAGGGGAAGTTCGAGTCAGGAGGCCCCCACTCGTGCGTTGAGTGCTGGCTCGTGCACGAGCAGCCAAGCAAGAAGGAGGACCCGCGGTCCCCGGCCAGGGCGTGGAGCTACGCCAAGAACAACAAGGAGACGGCGATCTTCTCGATGCCACTCAAGGGCCCGCGGAAAGTGGTGCACCGTTTGGAGTTCACCGCGCGCAGCGAGTCCTCGACCGCAGACGCGACGTGCAGTGGCATCCAAATGCGGCGTTTCTGCGAGCTCCCTCGCATGAACTACGAAACCAAGACGAGCATCCTGGGAGCTGCATCTTGCGCTAGCGTTGACGCCGTCAACTCCGCGAGGCTGCCGCGCCTGCAGGGGGGCATCGATTCGAAGGGCCGCCCGTTCTCGCATAACGAGGCGAGGCCCATCAGCCTGTGGCAGACGATCATGGAGCACCAAAAAGTGACCCACATCGTGGACTTCACTCCAGGCTCTGGCGCCTTGGCTGTTGCTGCCTCTGGCGCAAGGGAGTGCGAAGGCGTCGCTTCAAACGATGCGCATCGGGACTGGCTCGACTCCATCGTGGACAGGTGCGCGATGCGCCAGGCGGGCCACGAGGACGGGTGCGCGCAGCAATTGGGCGGCGACGCCGAGTTCGTCGAGAAAGCCAGCAAGTTTTTCGGCGGAGCCATGATGGAGGCGAAACGTCTGTTGACGCCAGTGGCCGACGAGGACGGCGAGGACGAGGAGGAGGAGGACGAGGATGACGAAGAGTAGGCGACGCACTGCCTCTTGCGTGCCACGACACTGCCTCAGAGGCAGCGGGGGCCGACAGATGGCCCTCTCAGGTGTGCATTGGTCACAGCTGCCACCAGCTGCTGCACGGCGCCCCATGCTTCCTGGCCAGGGCCGGTCTCCCTCGTCCTGGTTTGTAAGGTCCGCGCCCCTTGCCGCGCGAGTGGCCCCTCGAGCACTCGCTTCCGAGAGCGACATCATGACCGCCGACATCATGACCATCGTCATCATGACCACCGTCATCATGACCACCGACATCACGACCATCGTCAGCATGACCACCGACATCACATGTCATCACCAGCGCCAACGTCACCATCATCATCACCATCATCATCGTCACCATCATCACCATTACCATCATCACGCCCAGTTCGCATCATATTAGCGCGGCGGCTCCTTAACGTGATGTTCGACGCCTTGGTGGACCAGTCAGCAAGGCCCGCGCCCTCAGCTACCCGCAGGGGTGATTGAGACGGGCCGCGGCCTCTGGCGACAGCCGGCCAAGCACCTGAAGGAGGCGATCGAGAGGTCGGCGGTGGCGCGCGCCCCGCTGGCAGCACGCCTCACCCATGAGCTCGCCGAGCTCAGCGGCGACGGCGCGCATATTTTTGACGACGGCCAGTCGGCCAAGTCCGAGCCTGCGTGCAAGCCTCCGAGCGCGCGTCGGCACGTGGCGACCCGGGACTAGAGCCGAGCCGCCGCCACCCTTTTTCTCCCTCTCCTATCTCTTTAGTTAAATGATGGGGGAACCTGCGGGCTGGCCGTGAGGGGGAAGACCTAGGTTTTCATGTCCTGTTCTTTATTCTCCCCCCCGCCCACCCTTGGGAAGCAGGCTGCGGGCCCATGGGCCAGTGACGTGCATTGCGGCGAGGACGGTTCATTCGTTGTAGTTGGCGTGCCTCGTGACGGAGGTTTCGGCCGGCCCGGGCGTCGGCCTGGGCGGATGCACGCTGTCTCGCGAGTTTGGTCGCGATTGCAAGAACTTGGGCGGAGTCGCCCCGCTGGCGTTGAAAAGTTGCACGGCGCTTGCTCTCGGGACTCCTGTCGGAGACCTCCGCCCGACCCCCTCCTGCGGCTGGCCCCTCCCCCCCTTGCCTGCGCAAACATGAATAATTGTTCCCAGGCGATCTTTTATGTCTCAGGGTGCGGGGCCCGCGGCCGTCTGTAGTCTACCGCTCATTGCATTGAGTTGCCTTGTCTTGGCCCCCATCGTGGGCGCTGCTCTGCATTGCGTTGTCGCTCGCTCCTTCTCTGCGCTCATAGCTTTTTTGGTCCCGACCCCCCCCAACCCTATTGCAGGGTCCATCACGATTTGTTTTTTGTAGATGGCGTGCGCCGTGACGGAAGTTTCGGTCGGCCCAGGCATCGGCTTGGGCGGATGCACGCTGTCTCGCGAGTTTGGTCGCGATTGCAAGAACTTTGACGGAGTCGCCCCGCTGGTGTTGAAAAGTTGCACGGTGCTTGCTCTCGGGACTCCTGTCGGAGACCTCCGCCCGACCCCCCCCTTGCCTTTGCAAGCAAAAAATAGTTTTATTTCTAGCTACCCGCGTGCCCCATCTCAAGAAACAGCTGGATTCCCTTGCACCCTCCGTCTCTACAGGCTTCCCGGCGGAATGGGATTCCCTCTTCTATGCAAAAGTGCCAAAGACCTTGACATCAGACGACGCGATCGTTTTGAGTCGCCGGCCTCCGAAGCTTTCGACTCCTTCCACGGGATTGGATTTTCGTCCCGAGCCGTTTGTTGATTACCCTGGGGAACGGAAGCCCCCCACACCCCCGACAACGGAACTTTTGGCGCATTGCTTGCGAGACGTCTGAGGTCTGGCGAGGAAGAGGAGCAGGACGATGAGGATCCATCCCCTCCTCCGTGCATCCCCCTTTCCTCCCTCGTTTTCTCCCCCCGTCCATCTCTCCGTCCTTTCCCCACTCTCCTCCCTCCCTGCCTCCCTCTCCCTCCGCGCGGACCGCGCCGCCCTTCGCAGCTGGAGCGCGAGGCGCGGAGCTGAAAGGGATGGAGAGAACAAATATGGATGGGGGTGCCGGCGCGGGAGCCCGGCAACCGGCGCCCCACCGGGATCCCAGCAGCCTCCCTCCGGCCAGCGGTGTCGCAGCACGGAGGTGCCGGGGACGGGGGGTGAGGGGAAAACGGGGAGGGGAACAAGGAGGAGGAGGAGGAGGAGGAGAAGAAAAAGGAGAAAGAGGAGGAGGAGGAGGAGGAGGAGGAGGAGGAGGAGGGGGAGTAGGAGGAGGAGGGGTTGGGCGGTGCTGATAATAAATTTGATGACGATGGTGATGAGGAGGACCAGGAGAAGGGTGAGGAGGGTGAGGGGCCCTCGCCCTGCAAGCTTCGCTTCCCCCTCACAGAGGGGGAAGCGAGGCTTGGCTCGGCTCCTTTGCGCGGCGAGACCTCCTGGCTCGCAGGTGCTGGTTGCACCTGTCGTGTGTCGTGCAATTTTCGCCCAGGAGGAGGAGTCTCATCCTCCCCCCACCCTTCCTCTCTCATCTTTCCGTCCCCGTTGCCTCTCCTCGACTCTTCCGCGGATCGGGGAAGCGTAAGACTCGAGTGCGCCGGAATTCGTGTCTGCCGACGCTTTGTGACAGGCCCGTCCTCCATTTTGACGTCCCAGTTTTCGTGGGATGCTTGCAGCGGGAGCTCGCGTCAAATTTCAGATTGGAAGTCGTAGTTTACTTGACGGCCTCGCCGAGCCAACCCGAGTCCCCCAAACCCGAGCCTTACGTCTCCTTGAGGAGAAATGGGGGAATTGACGCGGAGGAGCGGGAGGAGGAGTCGGAGGGCACGGGGGGGGCATCGTTGGATGTGGAGAGCGCCCTGGAAAGGTTCGGGATCTTGACAACTGAGAGATCTAAGGATTTGGAGTCGCTCTATTCAGAGCCTGTGGCACGACGGCGGGTGTTCAACGCAGGGGCTGCCACTAGCAGGGAAAGGCCCGAAACATTTGTTGATGCAAGCTTGTGACTACAAGTCATTGAGAAACAGTGGCTGGGTAGAGTGAGAGAGAGTGAGAGAGAGAGATAGTGACAGACTGAGAAGGGGAGATCCAGAGGAAGGGCGGGTTCGACCTGTACGGAAGCGTGGCGCAGCAGAGGTGGCCTCCCAGATCATGGAACATAGGGGTAAGGCTTGACGTTGCGCGTGTCCTCACCAGCCAATGCACAACCGATTCTAAGGCGAGTTGCCGTGAGAAGGGAGTTGGAGGAACATCAATTGCACAACGAGGGGTTTGAGTGAAATGGTACACTTGGCGACAGCATATCCTGAACACCCCTTGAAACATTTATGCTATAGAGTGATCTCGCTAGAACGATGCTATAATATACCGCAACTTCTTAGCATACTCACTCTCACTGGTAAGCCGTACCAGCCAGATCCCGCCCCCGGCATTTTCCAGTTTTTGCCCGTGTGGTATAGCATGAGTCCCACGCCCATCCCATCCATGACAGACTACCATGCGGTGACCCGCCTGATCCGGCCCAGGCATTTTTCTTCGCAAGTTGTACCGCGTGTGGGCATGTTTGATTTAGGTCGCAAGCACGTATGCTTGAATGCAAGTCGGACCGCATGTGCGCAGCCGCGTGTGCAAATCATAATCATGTAAAAACCAATGGTGGTCGCGAACGTTTCTAGCCCGAGCGCTTGAAACCGATTTTGATGCTGATGGAGTACCAAAAAAGTATACCTGGCTTCAGCTCGCGCCAATTGCTCATTAACCCAATAATCGAGGTGCGCACATCGGAAAATCAACTTGCAGTGTCTGCTGAGCGGTTTCACCGGACAGGCCAATGTCATCCTCAATGATCGGACAAGAGCATTCATTGCACCTCTTTCTGGGCAACATGGGACTGTTCGGGCGCGATGGGGTTATACCGTAAAGCTTTCTTACTGGGTGATCGGGTCGGTCTGATCGCGATTCGCCAATGCAGTGGACCGTATTGTGTTATACTATATTCTGTCTTATGGGCGATGGAAACACAGACCACGGGCCACGACCAGAGTCCACCACCATTTGATGACAACGACGGTCCTTGGATTTGAGATCGCGGAGACCCCTACAGTCTCCGGGCTTCAGATAGGATCTGTACAGACAAGGTGTCCGAATGAACCGATGAGCCCGAGCATCCCCGAACTATAGCATTTGTTTGGGGACATCTCGGGGACCTCTAGCAGCCATACCGGGGCTCTCTTGAGGCCCTTTCTAGGGTACGCGCGGTTGGGGTTCTCTGGAGGGGGGCGATTTCGGTACAGCTTGATTTCTAGTGGGGCTACGCCAAAGGCCAAGTGCCAAAGAAGGAGGGTGAGCTGACAGCCAGACATGCCGTATCTGGAAGACTTCTTGCAATTCTCTTGGGGTGCCCTTGAGATTCTTTTTCGGGGGGGGTTCTTGGGTCATCTTGGACGGGGCTGTCTGTCGCACAGGCTCATCGGAAGCGAAAATGCGAGACCGCAAACATCCCATCAAGCATTTGGCCATCGTTGCTTCTCGCCTCACGTGAAGATTTCGTCGCGGCCGCCTCGAGTCATCTTGGGGCCGTCTCGGGTCATTGGGACTGGAAGACATGTTGGGCCAACTTGGGCAAGCTTGCACCATCTTGCAGACAATATTGGGCTATATGGGGCCAGCTAGGGTCATCTTGGAGGCTTTCCCTCTCTCGGCCGCCCCACGACTGCACCCCAGTGTCGGGGGTGAAGGGATTTTTCTAGAAGAGCTTGCCCGTTGCAATATATATATATATATATATATATATATATATATATATGTATATAGCCAGAGTGCTGCTGGGACTGAGCGGTTGTATATTGAGTTGCGTGAAGGGAAGCAGAGGAAGACAAGGATACACATTGCAACGTGGCTGGAGGTCTGATCGGACATCGAACGACGTCAGTTGCGGTCTGTTCATTTTGGCAGCAAAAATGAAGGCCCATAGCCCTCAACGTTCTGGGACCAGGTTCCGCCAGATGACCTTTAATTGCGGTGTCGGCCGCGCAGAGCGGCGCAATTGTCGTCATCTGTCATGCGATTGTTCCCCTGGCGCGTTGCTGGGTTAAACTGCGGAACCCGTATGATGTCTCGTCGCTTGCGCATAGTTTGACCTTCCGCGCGCCATGTTGATGCTTGAAGACGGTTCAGTAGGGCGCGCCGCGGGCATAGCTCGCCCAGCGCGCGCCGACGCGGCGCCCATGGATGCCGCCGGCCATGGCGGCGCGGAAGGAGCAGGCGCCATGCATTTGGTGGCCTCCTTCGGCTACTCCTTAATGCTGGGAGCGGGGGGGGGGGCGGCTTCCAGACGAGCCAAGATTGCCCAAAGAGGTCTTTAACACGGTCCCAAAGCACCCCGAGCCGCCCGAAGATCGATCCAAGACGCCCAGGATGGCCTCCAGACGGCCCAAGAGGGCCCCAAGACGCCCCAAGAGGGCTCCAAGAAGAGACTAAGATCCATTATGTTCCTCAGGTGCTCACAAATTGTTGGAGGCGTTCTCGCATTTTCGGGCTTCCGACGCTCCAAGACGGGCCAAGAAGCTGCAAAGGTCGGCCCACGACGGCCCAAGACTCTCCCAAGAGTGCCCCAAGACGGCCCAAGATGCGAAAGGAGGTGGATGATGGGGGAATTGAGGGCGTGAGATATAATGGGTTCACCTTTGCCCTCTGGGGACAGCCCTGGGGACCTCTAGAGACTTTGCTCCCCCGCCTCTTCCTTCTTCCTCTTCGTCCCCTCCTGCCCCTTCCTCGCTCCCAGTTTTTCTGGCCCTCCCTGCACCGCTCCAAACTCGAAGATTTCCCGAACCACTATGCGCGTGCTCCCGTCTCATAGTTACGCTCAGGTTATAGCTGCTGTCCTCTCGAATACAGCGCACGATACATTGCTAAGCCACCCCACCCTCAGCGTCTAAGCAGGATTCAGCTCGAGGCAGATGGGAGCAGCGTAGTACGCAGCATAGCTAGCATGGGGGCACAAGTGGCCACTGGTCACGTGTGCCTGCCAGGATTACGTTGCGCATTTCACCGCATTTCCGAAAGCGGATCCCCAGAGCGGTTCGCACAAATGTTCATATCCTGAGTTGATTGCTGGCTCAGTTTCCTTTCATGTTTTCGTCGCGTGCCAGAGGTGAACAATGGAAGTGGCAGCCCAGGGAAACACATTGAGAACTAGTATGTAGGCCAAAGGGATGTCGCACATAATGCGTCGTGGGTGCAGGCAAACGGCGTAGTGAACACACGGACGCTCATAGACACACTTTTTGGACACATTCTTTGTTTGGGCAGGCCGCCAGGAGTGATGCTTCCAGACTGCGAAGGGCCCTGATTAGGGTCATGAGGATGAGGTTGCTGATGATGATGATGAGGATCCGTGTGATGCTGATGCTGTTGACGATGATGTTGACGATGATGATGATGATGACGATGCTAATGACGATGATGATGTTGATTATGATGCTGATGTTGATGATGATGGGAAGGGGAATGCTGGCGATGGTGTCGACGATGATGATGATGATGATGATGCTGATGCTTATGATGATGATGATGATGCTGATGATGACGATGATGATGAATGTGACGACGATGTTGACGATGGTACGTATGCTGATGATTATGATGATGAGGACGATGACGATATTGCTGCTGATGGTGATGATGCTGATGGTGGTGATGATGCTCATGATGATGACGATCCTCATGATGATGCGGATGATGATCATGATGATGCTCATGATCATGATTATGTTGATGATGGTGATGCTGATCGTGATGAGGTTGTTGAAGATTCTGGTGATGGTGATGATGACGAAGTGGAGGAGGATTCTGAAGATGAGGGGGACTGCGGTGGTGATCATGATTAATATGCTGCTGATGCTTCAGATGATGATGATGATGCTCGTGGTAGTGATGATGGTGGTGATGACAAGGGTGATGAGGAGAAGGAGGCCCTCCTGGGCCTTCTTGGGGCCCTCTTGCGCCGTCATGTGGGAGGCTCTCTTTGGCCATATTTGGTGCCCCTTTGGCCACTTTTCGGTCCTAGCGGGGCGTCTTGTGGCGTGTTGGGTAATCTTACGGCCATGGTGGGGGATTCCCAGCCAGGAATCGTTATGAACGGGTTTAATGAGGGCTCCTCAGAAATTTGTCCTTAGGACGGGTTCAGTACGAACGGTTCTTGCTAACGCGGCCCGCAAGACACATTCCTTCATTAGACATCCTTATCAAGAAGGCCTTAGCCACGAATTATTCACCTTAGTTGCGATCCTTTCATAACACATTCGTAGCAAGGACTCCCGAATATTAAAGCACGCATGCGAATATGTTAAGAGGACCTTGTTCCTGAATCGTTACATAACTAGTTAGCCGGCGTTGGCCCCTAATCAATGCGTTTCTAATAACACGGTACATGCGTGGATCATAATATGTCGTGTGATCTAGAGTATGCAGCATATGTGATGCAACCTTCGTGGTGCAAGTATTGTTGTGCAGTGTATGTTGTGCAGCCCGCGATGTGCAATACATGTCGTGCAAATTACGTCGTGTAATATACGTTATGCAATGTATGGCGAGCAATGAACGTGGTTCAATCTACGTACTTCAACTCACCCTGCCCAGCTTGAAGTTGTCAGTTTCACTGCTCGCGCAGTCATCCTACCCACCCACCTGCAGCTTGGTTTGCATAACCCATGCGGCGGCGATTGAGATGGCTGCTCGGCGCTGGCTGGCGCATCTCTGCGGCCGCGCTGGCGCGCGCAGGCCAGCCATCCGTCACGACCGACGCAGTCGCGGTGGCTGACCGCCAGGGACTTCCCAGCGCGTGCCGCAGTTCCTCGCTGACGCGCGGGCGCTTCAGCGCGATTCGGTGGTTCGGTTGGTCGCGGTATCATGGCGACGTCGACGACGCCAAACGCGATGATGATAATAGCGATGTTGGGGACGGAGATGACGATGACGACGGCAAGGCGAATGGCGATGCCGATGTTTTTCACGCCAGTGACAATGATCTTGTCCACGTGTCGGTGATGAAGGTTTCAAAGGATTTCGATATGCGCGCGCGGCCGACGGGCGCGAGTGGACCGCATGGTGTTATTTGACAGGGGTCGGTTCCCCCCCAGCACGCGCGCAAGGGCATTCGAGTGATTCCGACGACGCCCTCACGCGAGAGGCCCGTTTGGTCGCAGTAAATTTGGTTTGGGAATTCGGAGAAGTTCGCGCGCAGACCTTGTTAGAACGGTCGCGTTGCAAAACAATTTGTTTCCCCAGTAATCCTGTGAGTGTGGGTCCGCGTTTTGAAAAGACAACGCTCCGCGTCTCGTCTCCTCTCCTTCCTTATCCCCATCACCCTTCCCCTCTCACTGCTTCTGTCTTCAGCATGTCCACTATTTCAGCGCACCGAGGTGCCTTGGCGGGATGGTGCCCCCCGCCAGGGACCTGCAACAAAAACTCCCTCCGCTGGGCACCGCGCCCGCGCCAGAGCTTTTGTCAGTTGCCCCTCCTGCCTGGTCATATGTGTTTCGGCGTGTGTTCCTCCCTCCGTTTTCCCGCCCTTTCCTTCTTTTCTCCCGCTCGTTGCCTCCCTAGGCGGGCATGCGCGCGCCTAACGGTGGGGGTCGGTGGCTGAGGTCCCACGGCCGCGCGCCCGCTTCCTCCGCGTTCCGGTTCCTCTCCCCTCCTCCCCCCCCCCCCTCCGTAGCCATTTTGGCTCATGCCTTTACGTTGGCCCCCTGCTCCTGGACCTTGTCCCCCGGCGTACCCCGAAACCTTAGTTTCACGGGGCAACTTGGCGGGCGCGAGGGATTTGGGGGAGTGGGGCTTTTGGCTCTCGGGGATGGCGGCGGCGGGCGGCCCGACAGCGTGGCGGCCTTCATCGCAACGGCAGGCTGACATCGACTCCCTGGGCCCGACGGCGGCTCGCCGTGTCGCTCGAAAGCGGCGGCAGGCTGCTGTTGTGGCGGCCATCGGCCGCCGCGCTGGCGCAGGTGGCGAGCCTGGTTCATGGCGCGACCGCGAGCTCGCGTCTAGGCCTGCCCTCCAGTGCGCGGCAGCGGGCGCCGCGTCCCTGGAAGCTCCAGGCGGCGCCGCAACGCCGCTTGGCACGCCGCGCGGGTGCCGCCTGGAGGCTTCGCTTCGGCGCCCGCCAGCGGCATCGCCTGGGCGGCCGCTGGCCCGCGGCTGGGCTGGGAGGCGGGGCTGCCCTTCGGCCCTGTCCGGGCACGGCGGCACGGGCTTCGGTGCTCGTGCGGGGCAGTCGTCTTCAGCTCGGCGTTCGGCTTCGAGGGCGAGGACGGCTTCATGGAGTCGGGCCACCCTGGCAGTGAAGGGTTTCGTGGCGGTATGTTTGGAGATCTTCTTGCTGGGGATCTGGGTGTCCGCATTGCTGCTGGAGTGCCTGCTGCTGTACTCCCTGTTCCGCTGGTGCATCCTCCTGCAGAGGACCCTGCTTTTCTGGCTCAGGCATTCGGGGTTCACGGTGTGTCGGACGATCGGCTGGTACTGGAGTCTTCGACGGAGGTCCGCCCCAGTGCGCATGGGGCGGAAGTCGCGGGCATTCGCGGCAAGGACGTCTACGACGGGGACGATGCTGGAGCCCACGGTGCAGGTGGTGCATCTGCTGATGTGCGCCCTGATCGTCTGGTCGAGCGGCTCTCTGGCGAGCATGCTGGCCTTGTGGTGGGTGTCGGGGTCCATGAGGCGTCGACGGTGCTGCTGGCGGCAGGAGCTCTTCGGGGGGGCAGCTCCCAGTGATCGGGGGGCACGTTTATGCGGGCACGAGCGCACGGGCTTCGATGGCGTGACCGACGTTTTCGCCTGTTCGTTGTTCGAGGTGGCTTTCATCACGGTGGCCTTCCTCAGCCTGTTCTCGGTCCTTTCGGTCCACTACTGAGGACGGCGCAATTGTGCGTTTTTCAAACCTCTGGCCAGTACGCGTGCGGCTGGTCTTTGTCAGGACAAACCCCCCCCCCCCCTCTCCCCCCCGGCGTGCCCCCCCTAATCGTCAGGCGCCCTTGCCCGCGGTCGGCGTTTCACCCCCCCCACTCCCCGCGGCCTTTGGCCGGGGCGGCGGGGCCGGGCAGGTGGTGTACAGTCGGGAGAGCAGGTTTTCGTCATTCTTACCTCTCTCTCTCTCTCTCTTTCTCTCTTTCTCTCTTTCTCTCTTTCTCTCTTTCTCTCTTTTTTTTTGTTTTCTCTCTCTCTCTCTCTCTCTCTCTCTCTCTCTCTCTCTCTCTCTCTCTTTTTCTCTTTCTCTTTCTCTCCGGGTTTTCTGGGTCCCACGCAGTAAGTGCGGCGTTTCGTGGCCCCACCGAAGGCTTCAGTGGCTGTGACCACATGTGTTCCGCGTCACCCAGATCGGTTTTTTTGACCCATAAGGGCTTCTACCGAAGGCCCCAGTGACTGTGACCATACGCGTTCCGCGCTATCCAGTACGGCACTCCGTGGCCCCGCAGAGAGTTTCACCGAGGGCCCCAGCGGCTGTGACCACATGCGTCCCGCGCCACCCACTGCGGCGCTTCGTGGCCCCATAGGGAGCTCCACCGACGGCCCCAGCG
>CAUYUJ010001482.1:84398-99398 GCA_963575745.1 Prorocentrum cordatum | reverse complement strand
GGCAGCTCTGAGTGGCTCGACTTCTCCTCCTCCTCCTCCTCTCTCCTCCTCCTCCTCCTCTCCTCTCCTCCTCCCCCTCTTCCTCCTCCCCCTCCTCCTCCTTCCTCTCTCCCCGTCGCGCCGGGGCTCCTCCGCCTCCTTCCGAGCACTGCGGCCCTCATCTGCATACAGCGTGTCCTCTGTTGCCTATCCGCCGGAGCAGTCGCCCTCTGCCCAGCCGCCGACGCAAACAGTGTGCGATCATGCAGTTCAGCGGGGCGCCCCGTGATACAGCGGAGGGAAACAATTGGTGGACACTCTCCCGCTCCCCCAGACTCAAAGCTGGCACGCGCGGGGAAGACGACAGCCGAAGTGCAGCTCATTCAACCCACCGCCGACATTGATCATTGGGGGGGCATTGGCAGATGAATGCGGCATGAGTGTTCGCTAATTTCTTCTGGGGCTTGTACCACCGTCGGATAAGCGACTATTCCGCGTCCGTGTAAGTATCCCGGAAATTTGGGATTTTGGTCATGAGCTCCCAGAATTATCAAACGTTCGCTTTCTTATCCAGCTGGCGGTGGCAAGCCCCGCCGCCGTGCCTGTACAACAGCGCAGCAGTACTGACATTCAATGTAGGAGCGCTGCGATGCCTACGAGTTGTGTAAGCTTGGGCGGGTCGTGAACTGGACCTCGTCTTCGTCCGCACGGTGGAGAGGACGTCGATTTCAGTCCCCGCTGCGATTCAGCGAGGAGTCTGAAGGACTGGTCGTGAACTCGACCTCGTCTTCGTCCTCCTGGGGCGCATTCGGGTCTCCTACAGCCGTCTTGAGGTCATCTTCGAGCACCTGGATGTATTTTTTGTGGACCTCTGGCGGCAAGAAGGAGGTTGATTTTAATACCTGGTCCACTTCAACGCTGTCGTTGAATATTCGCCGTCGGAGGGATCAAGAGACGTGGGAGGGGGAAAAGGAGAAAGTGGAACATGAAAAGAAGCAGAATGAAGAGGTCGAGTTCACGCCCCGCTGCAGTTCAGCGAGTGGTATGAGTCAGGACGGGTCGTGAACTCGATCTTGTCTTCAACCGTGCGGCAGGAAGGAGATCGACTCCACGCTTCGGGGCAGTTCAGCGAGTGGTCTGAACCCGGACGGGTCGTGAACTCGACCTCGGTTTCGTTTGTGCGCCAGGAAAGAGATCGAGTTCACGCCCCGCTGCATTCCAGCAAAAGCTCTGTACTGGGGAGGGTTGTGATCTCGACCTCGCTTTCGTCCGCGCGATAGGGAGTAGGAGGACGAGGAGGAGGAGGAGGAGGAGGAGGAGGAGGAGGAGGAGGAGGAGGAGGAGGAGGAGAGGAGGAGGAGGAGGTGACGGTGACCAGTGTAAGCCCAAGACGCATCAACAATGTTGCAATGAAGCCTACCTCCAAGTTCCCTTTTCATAGGTATCTACACATATCTATTATCACTGCCTGAACTGCTCCGTTGGAAGACAACCGTCTGAGAGTCTTGAATCGTGCCAGAAACCCTTCCTCGGACTTCAACGTCGAGAATCATTTTTCCCGTCGAGTCTTGACGATCCTGAGTCAAGGCGGGAGCCATATTTTGAAGAAGAGCCCTCTTCCCTTGCAAACTTAATATTGAATGTGCGCGGCGCTAACGCGAGAGCCACACTTAGAAGGATGAGGAAGGAGGAGGAGGAAGAGGAGGAGGAAGAGGAGGAGGAGGAGGCGGCGGCGGAGGAGGATGTGGAGGAAAACGCCTCCTGGGACCCTCTTGGGGCCTCATGCGGGGAGGCCTCTTCGGAGCCTCTTGCGAGCCTCCTGGGGCTTCTTTGTGGCCTCTTGCGGCCTGTTTGGCCGTCTCAGGGGCTCTTGGCGCGTCTGACGCCTTCGGAGGCCGTCTTGGTGCCCTCTTGGAGCGCTTTAGGGTCTTCTTGGGGCTTTTTTGGGGGCCTTGTGTGCGATCTTAGGGTCCTCTGTGGCTGGCTTGGGACCCTCTTGGCGCCCCCTGGGGCTGTCTTGGAGCTATCTTGGAGGCCTCTTGGACCGTCTTGGGCGGTCAGAAGCCCAAACAGGAAGGAACCTGAAGATCCGTCAAACACCTGATAGCATCAATGGTTTTGGCCGCCTCGGGCTGTCCTTGAGGGCTTCTTGGACCCTTCTTGGGCCGTCCTGGGAGTCTCTTCTCCGTCTTGGGGCCGTCTCGGGAGCCTCTTGAGCAGTCTTGGGCCACCTGGGGCCGTCTTGGAGGCAATCTTGGCTGTCTTGGAGGCAAATCTTGGCTGTCACCTTCGCCGTCTGAAGGCTGAACAGAGCGCCTGAGCGCAAATGTAGGGGGGGGGCGCGGATGCTCCAGATTTTGGGACCATGTTTTCAACATGGTTGGTTGGCTTGCAACGTGTCGGCGCCCCCGCCTTAAACAAAAAACCGTACAACTTTGTCGCGGGGCGCCCGCTCATGCTCTGGACGTGGTGAGCTTTTTGTATGGCCTGGCCCCGCTGCCTCTCAGTCGACCCTGGATACTCAGTCTGCACGATGCACTTCTTCAGCTAGCCGCACACGAGACCCTGTCCCGCACATGGAGCACGACCCTCCGCTGCGTCGGGCCCACCGCCGTCCAGGTGGATGGCGATGATGGTGGTGGTGGTGGTGTTGGGTGTGGTGGTGATGATGCTGCTGCTGATGATGATGCTGATGGTGGTAATGATGATGATGATCATGCTGATGAGGATGATGATGAGGATGATGCTGATGCTGCTGCTGCTGATGATGATGATGACGATGATGAGGATGATGAGGATGATGATGATGCTGATGATGGTGATGATGATGGTGATGCTGAGGATGATGATGATGATAATGATGATGATGATGATGATGATGCGGATGATAGTGGTGTTGATGCTGATTCTGATGTTGATGCTGATGCTGCTGCTGCTGCTGATGATGATGATGATTATGATGATGCTGATGATGATGATGCCGATTCTGATGATGCTGATGATGCTGATGATGATCATGATCATGATGCTGCTGATGATGATGCTGATGCTGATGCTGATGCTGATGCTGCTGCTGATTATGATCATGATGTTGATGGTGGTGATGGTGTTGATGATGATGATGATGATGATGCCGATGATGATGATGATGATGATGATGATGATGATGATGATGATGATGATGATGATGGTGATGATGGTGATGATGGTGATGGTGATGGTGATGGTGATGATGATGATGTGTGCCGATGATGATGATGATGATGATGATGATGATGATGATGGTGAGGATGATGATGATGACGATGATGATGATGATGATGATTATGACGATATGATGATGATGATGATGATGATGATGATGATTATGACGATGATGAATGATGATGATGATGATGATGATGAAGATGAGGAGGAGGAGGAGGAGGAGGAGGAGGATGGTGATGATGATGATGCTGAATGATGATGATGATGATGATGAATGTGAGGATGATGATGAGGATGATGATGATGATGATGATGATGATGATGATTATGATGATGATGATGAATGTGATGATGATGATGGTGGTGGTGGTGGTGGTGGTGGTGCTGCTGCTGATGATTATGGTGGTGGTGGAGGAGGTGGAGGAGGTGGAATGTTTATTGTTTTACGTTTGTGGTTCTTTGGGGGCCTCCGCGGAATTTGAGTCCGCGGGGGGGCTTCCAATGGCCTCGGGGGATCTCTGGGGACTTCAGGAGCAGGAGGAGGAGGAGAGCTACAGGGTTTGAAAGGGTTCAGGCAAAGCGGGGCTCAGGGAGCTGGGCCCGCGCCCCGCGCTGCCTGGTCAGGCGCGCCTCTCCTGTGCACCTCTCCAGCGGTACGGGTTCCGTCCAGGGGGGAGGGCTGGGGAAGAGGGGAGCGGGAAGGACGGGGAAGGAGAGTGAGCTTGGGCTCCTTGCGCTGGCCAGCCCCTCCCCGCTATCCCCAGACATCTTCGCTCTGGCTGGGCCCCAGTCCAGGTGACCCAGATGTCCTCGACCCCTTCCCCCCGGAGGGTTGCTGCAGGTGTCCCTGGCCCAAGGTGCCCCTCGACTTTTCTCGCTCCGTTTCGGGGCCCCCTGGTGCCCTCTGGGCCTCGTGATGGGGTACTCCAGATTTCGTAATAAAGGGAGGGGGGTCTCATTTCGGGGGGGGATATCTTCCAGGCTATCTCGGAGGGCCTAGGGGGGTCTGGGGACGATGTTTTGGAGGGTTCTCCCACGGGGGAGGTCTGAAATGGCTTGTCTTGGAGGGTCCAGACCCCCTCCCTTTTATTCCGAAATCTGGAGTACTCTGGTGACCGTGGGGGCCTCCTCGGAAAATCCCGGGGACACTTCTGGCACCCCCCGGGCCGGTGGCAGTGTCCCGCCCCCGGGTCCACTCCCGGTGGCCCCCCCTGGGAGGCCGCAGCGACAGAGGCGCAATGGGAGCGAGCACACGAGTCCTCCTTCATCCGCCCTCCTCCCTCCTCCTCCCTGTTCATCCCTCCTCCTCAACCTCCTCCCTCCTCTTCTCCTCCTCCTCCTCCTCCTCCTCCTCCTCCTCCTCCTTCCCCCCCCCCCTCCTCCTCCTTCCCCCCCCCCCCCTCCTCCTCCTTCCCCCCCCCATCCTCCTCCTCCTCCTCCTCCTCCTCCTCCTCCTCCTCCTCCTCTTCCTCCTCCTCCTCCTCCTCCTGCTCCTGCTCCTCCTGCCCTTCGTCCGCCTAGGGGGCACCCGTGCACCGCCACCGTGCCTGACCTCTGCCAGGCACGGGGGTGGTGCACGGGTGCCTTCTCTGGCCCGGCCTCGGCCCCACACGCCCTGCGATGCGACTCTGCCCGCCGCGCGGCCCCGGAGGTCCCGACCGCTTCCCTTAGGGGGAGCATGGCTTTGGGCCTCCCTGGTGGGGTCTGGGCAGATTTCGGTCGGGCGTGTCCCTCTACAGGAGGAATCTTCAAAAGCAGTTTAAAGAATGGTACGGGGGGGGCGAGTTTTTCTGGTATCTTTGCTCACTTCTGAAGTATTTTTGAATTTTCAGATTTCGCCCAGAATCCACCTGTAGGAGGACACGCCCGACCGAAGGGTAGGTGGTCGGGGGATCGCGCTGCATCGCCGATGCATCGGCAATGCGGCTCGATGCGGAGCGAGCCTCCGACCCTGTCTACTCGGACCTCATCTAGGAGGTCTCCGTTCCCCTGGGGTAGCTCTGCGCGCCGGATCCGCTTTCGAGTGGCCCCGGGGCCCGACTGAAGGGCCCCAGAGGCCGATATCGCGGAAGAGTCGGAGGCCCAGAGGTTATGACCAGCATCGATACCGGAGCTGTGCCTCCACCGAGGGAGGATGATCCCGATCCTGGTGCCAGCGGTATAGTCGGGGCTTCCCAGGTGGCCGAGAGATCACCACCGACACCAAAGCCGAGGATCATCTTCTCCTGGTGGAGGGAAGCCCCATGCGTTGGTGTTGGTGTCCATTCCCATGCCTCCAACAGTCAGCCACGCGCAGAGCGGGGCAGGGGGAGGGGGGAAGGCAAGCTAGAAGCGACCCTGCTTCCTTCGAAGGCGCGGGCCTTGTCTCTGGATGTGGGGCCGGTGCCTTCTGAGCAGCAGCCTCCTCCGCGCCTTCGAAGAAGCAGCCTCCTTCTAAGCAGCCCTTCCCCCGTCCCCCTCCCCCTCTGTGCGCGCTGCTAAAAAAGAGAGACAGTGGAGGAGATGGAGGAAGAGGAGGAGGAGGAGGAGGAGGAGGAGGAGGAGTCGAGGAGTTTTTGAGAGGAGGAGGAGGAGGAGGAGAGGAGGAGGGAGGAGGAGAGGAGCGAGAGGAGGATGAGGAGGAGGAGGAGGGAGGAGGAGGAGGAGGAGGCAGGAGGAGGAGGAGGAGGAGGAGGGAGGAGGAGGAGAGGAGGCGGAGGAGGAGGAGGAGGGGAGGAGGAGGAGGAGGAGGGAGGAGGAGGAGGCGAGTGAGTGTGAGGCAGGAGGTGGCAGGAGGAGGGGGAGGAGGAGGAGGAGGGGAGGGAAAATGACAGGGTAGAGGGCGAGGGGATAATCACGGATTGAACAGAGCACGCCCGTCGGGCTCGGGGGGGCCTCTGCCCCCGCCAGAGGGCCGCTCCTCGGCCGCGGCCTCGGAGGCCCCGGCGGGCCTCCGCGTCGCAGCGCGGAGGGGACCGCGGGCCGCCCGCAGGCGCAGAGTCGTCGAGCTGCGCCAGCACGCCTGGGCGGAGATCGGCGAGGTTCTGCGGCGAACCCTCCTTATCCTCGCTGCCTCGCGCTGCCTCGTCAATCCCCCGCTCCTCTCCTCCTCTCCCTTCCTCCTGGCGGTACTTCCCACACCCACTCCTCGCTCCTCTCCTCCTCCGTCCTCCGTCACTCCTCTCCCTCCTCCTCCTCCCCATCCTCCTCTCCTCAACCTCATCCACTCCTCCTCCTCCTCCTCCTCCTCCTCCTCCTCCGGCCCCGGGGGAAACTGTGGAGGCTCCGCCACACGCAGAGGGGGACAGGGCCCCGAGATCCTGGCGCTGCCCACTGTGTCCACCGCGGTGAAGTCGGGCCTGGCCCTCTACAGGAGCATTCAAAAGTAGTCAAACATTTTTTTCCAGATTTCGCAATAAAAGGGAGGGGGTCTGGACCCTCCAAGACAAGCCATTTCAGACCTCCCCCGTGGGAGAGCCCTCCAAAACATCGTCCCCAGACCCCCCAGGCCCTCCAAGATAGCCTGGAAGAGACCCCCCCGAAATGAGACCCCCCTCCCTTTTATTTCGAAATCTGGAGTAGCTTGGGGACGATACTTGGATTATTCCTGGATAGTTTTTGCAATATTTTGTGAGCCGACCGATGACCGATCACAAACAGTCGGTCGGTGGCACAATGTCATTCCGTGCCTGTATCGTCACAGGTTGAGGGAGGCCAGGTCGCAGAGAAGAGGATTGATATTATGCACGTGTTCCTCTCCCCTTTCCCTCCTTCGCCCCGCTTAGTGCGAAGGGAAGGTGACTGGTAGAATCAGGGGATGGCAGACCAGAGGATTCATTAGTTGCACGTGCCCCTCCCTCTGCTTATGACCTCCTCCGTAACCGTTTGGGCCCAAACATGTGGGGAATGTAAGTTGTGCGACTATTTGTATTTCTCGTCCAAAGTCCGCCTGTAGGAGGACACGCCCGACCCGACACCACGGGCGCGCTCGCCTGGCTTCGGGCCCCGGGACCCTCACAGGTCGGTGCGGGGGGAGAAGTGGGGCAGAAAGAGGGGCTGTCCCGGGGCTCCGGTCGTGGTTTTGCTTCACAGTGTAAGATGAAAAAAGTAAGCCTGTTAAAACAAATTAGTGAATGTTGTGCCACGTCGGATGTGAGGGGGGGGGAAGGTTCCTCAGGAGCACCCCTGCTCCTCGGAGGGCGCGGGCCCTGTCTCCAGATGTGGGGCTGGTGTTCAGTCGGGCATGTCCCTCCACAGGAGGAACATTTTGACATCGGCGAAGAATGGTCTGGGGACGATTTTCTACTATTTGGTCATGTTTGGGGTCTTGTTTTGATTATTTTTCTTCCAAAATGTGCCTGCAGGAGGACATGCCCGACCTAAGGCTGGTGCCTTTCAAAAAGCAGCCTCCTTCTAAGAGGCCTTCCCCCCTCGCCCTACCCCGTGTTCGTGCCGACAAGTGTCGGAGCCTCAGCGGTCGGCACCAACACCAAGATCGGCGGTGTGCGTCCACCGAGGGATGCCGATCTCGGTGATGGTGGCAATATGGGGGCTTTCCAGGTGGCCGAAACGTGACCACCGAGTCCAAAATCTCGGATCATCTTCCCCAGGTGGCGGCATCTCCCTGTGTTGGTGTTGGTGCCCAGTTCCACGCCTCGAGAAAAGGTGCCGGTCCGACCGATCCGGTGCGATGTTTGGGGGGTTATCGGACGTTTCCGTCTATGCTTCTGGGTTTTCTTGCCTCTGGACGTGTTACAGCAGCTGCGCCCAGCCGAGAGCGTTGCGGGAGTGCCCAGACAGTCCCCAACGGCCGCCAGAGATTTGAGTTGTGGTCCGAAAGCCGAGTGAGCCCTGGCAGGGTCCAGTTCGATCCGGGTGATCCGATTCGGAATTGGTTTCGGCTGGCCGACTCGACTCCGATGTTCTGCCGTTCCGATGCAACCCAACGCTTGCACGGCGCTGCTGTGCATCTTGGAGCGGCCGATCCGATTCGATTCGGACTCCGTGCTGATGCGTCCGGATCCGGCATGCATTCCTACTCGACCCGATCTCCCGATTCGATGCCGACTGATCACTGATCCTGCCTTCCCTCGTTTTCGCCCTCTGGATCTCCTCGGGGGGCCCCTTGGCGCCACGGCCGGAGCCGCCCCGAAGTCCTGGCTGGGCCGCAGTCCTGGGACGGCCCAGGGAGCGGCGGGCTCCGCAGCTCCGTGGTGCCCCAGGAGGACTTCATGCTGCTCTCCGCGACGCCCCAGGGCCAGGGGCTTGTCCAGGACTGGGTGGCGCAGCTCGAAGCGGCCGCGGAGGAGGACGAGGACGCAGACCTCCGCCGACGCTGTGTGTGTGTGTACTCCAGATTTTGTAATAAACGAGAGGGGGTCTGGACCCTCCAAGACAAGCCATTTCAGACCCCCCCCCGTGGGAGAACCCTCCAAAACATCGTCCCCAGACCCCCCCAGGCCCTCCAAGATAGCCTGGAAGAGACCCCCCCGAAATGAGAACCCCCTCCTTTTATTACGAAATCCGGAGTACCTCCCTTCCCGCTGTGCGGTATCAGCTCTGATCGTCTACATCCATGCGGGTTTCCACCACGTGACGGTGCCGGCCTCGATGCCCCCTCGACTGCTGCCGTCTGTTTCTCCCCTCCTAGGGGAACGAAGGATGACATAAACAGAAAAAACTCGGAGGTCCGCGCGGATTTCTCGAGTCCGCGCTGGACCCCCCTGGCGGCGCCTCCCGCGCCGCCCCCGGCGCGCTCCGCGCGCCAGGGAGAGGGGGGTCCAGCGCCGATCTGCGAGAACTCCCCGCGGACCTCCGTTTTTTATATGTTTATGTCCTTCTTCGTTCCCCTTATCTCCTCGCAGCCCCAGCACTCCCGGCCCTGCTTGCCGCTTGCGCGCGCGCTCCCTGCTTCGCGTGCACCTCATCCACAGTCCTGGGCTCCTGGCAGACCTCCCGCGCGTCCGCTCGCCTCGCGCAGCCCCCGCCTGCAGCGCGATGGCTGGTGCCCCCGTGCTGTTGCTCGCTGCGGTGTCGGCACGTGCTCGGCGGAGGGAAGCAGAAAACGAAAGTCTCACAGGAGGATGAGGGGGAGGAGGAGGAGGAGGAGGAGCTAGATGAGGAGGAGGAGGAGGAGGAGGAGGAGGAGGAGGAGGAGGAGGAGGAGGAGGAGAATAGCGTCGCTGGCACGCTTTGACCTGCACCGAATTGGGCGGCTGCTGCACCCGCTTGCGCGACCTTTTCGGGCTCGTGCGCTTCAGCCCGTACTTTTGCGACGGCGTCGCCGCTCGCCGAGGAAGTGTGTCTGTGCGAGTGCGAGTGCGTGTGCGTGCTTGCGTGCTTGCGCGTGTGCGTGCTTGGTCGCGTGTGCGTGCGCGTGTGTGTGTGTGTGTGTGTGTGTGGTTTGTGTGTGTGTGTGTGTTGTGTGTGTTGTGTGTGTGTTGTGTGTGTGTGTTGTGTGTGTGTGTGTGTGTGTGTGAGTGTGAGTGTGTGTGTGTGTGTGCGCGCGTCGCCACTCGCTGGCACGAATGGGTCATTCGTCAATCGCGCGTCGCGGGCTCCGTTGCCGGTGGCCAGCGATCCTCGGACCCGCATGCCTTCTATGCTCACCAGCCCATTCTCTTCATCCGCACCCTCCCCGAAGACGTCCTCCTCGCCGCTTCCCGGGTCGAGGAGGAATCGGCATCTGCCACTCATGGCGGTGAATTTGGCGCTGCCCCGTCCCAGAAGCGCTTTCCCTCCCGCGACCTCTCGCGTCCCCGGGGGGAGGAAGGCCAGGCGGTAGCGTCCCGTGGCATTTTGCCGTCCCGTCCTCGTCGCGCCGTTGGCCCTCGCCTGCCGTCTCGGTTGGTCGCTGTGCACCTTGCTCCTCCGTCGTGTCCGCGCTCCTCCACCCCTGTGGGACGTTCCATCTGGCGGCGGCCATTGCGCACTCCTAGGGGGCCAGATGCGAACCCTACCCCTACCCCCCACGATTTCTGAGGGGGAGGGTGGGGTTCACTTTGCTCGGGAGCTCCCGAACGAAGTGAACCCCACCCTCCCCCTCAGAAATCGTGGGAGGTAGGGGTAGGGCTCGCATCTGGCCCCCTAACTGCCCTTCTCCTTGCCGTCCTCGCCCGGACGGCGGGGGGTGGATTTCATGGCGCGGGCCATAGTTTTTCCTCAGATTTCATGGCGCCTCTTCTTATTTCATTACGTCCCAGGCCCCCCCTTGCTGGGCCGCGCACATGCCGTCGGTCATGATTTGCACCCCCCCCTCTTGGACACCCCCCTCCTGGCCGCTCCCGACTCTTCTCCCCCAGGGCCAGGCTTTCCGCTCCGACCCGTTGTCTGACGACCCCGAGGCCCTGTAGCGCCCCCCCCCCGTTGGCGGCCGAAGCCCCGAGGTGTGCAGCGCGGCCGACCTCGCGGGAGCCGCGACGGCGCCGGACAGCTCCCGAGCTGTGGCTGCGCACTTTTGCGCTGTGCGTGGCTCCAGGGCGCACGGAGAGGCTTCCCGATCCGAGCCTCGGCGGCTGCGGTGCGTGCGGCGACTGCAGGGGAGCTGGAAAGATCGGCAGCGGTTATCCCTTCCGCCCCTCCTGGCCTCGGCCCGTCTCCCTCCGGCTTCGCCAGCCCTGGCCTGGCGGCCTCATCCCAGCAATCTCGGGCTCGTCTTGAAAGTCTAACATAGACACTGACCAGAGAGGCGAGAGCAACGACACGGCGATTCACACCTCGAATGCCCGGCGCTGAAATTATCCCAGTGCGACCCTACCTAGGAGTTGGAGCCCCTAGGAAAGCAGCATTAGTAGTAACAGTAAAGCTAAGCTAAAACTAAGCTAAAGCTAAGCTGAAGCTAAGCTAAAGCTAAGCTAAAGCTAAGATAAGGCTAAGCTAACACTAAGCTAAAGCTAAGCTAAAGCTAAGCTAAAGCTAAGCTAAAGCTAAGCTGAAGCTAAGCTAAAGCTAAGCTAAAGCTAAGCTAAAGCTAAGCTAACGCTAAGCTAAGGCTAAGCTAAAGCTAAGCTAAGGCTAAGCTAAAGCTAAACTAAAGCTAAGCTAAAGCTAAGCTAAAGCTAAGCTAAAGCTAAGCTAAAGCTAAGCTAAAGCTAATCCACACCTAAAGCTAAAGCTAAGCCACACTAAGCTGAAGCTCAAGCTGAATGCTAAGCTAAAGCTAATGTCTAAAAGCTAAGTTAACCACTAAGCTTGAGAACTAAGAGCTAAAAGACTAAGCTAAGATAAGCTAAAGCTTAAAACGAAAGCTAAGCTAAAGCTAAGATAAAAAAAAAAAAAAGGAATACAGCTAACACTAAGCTAAAGCTAAACTAAAGCTAAGCTGAAGCTAAGCTGAAGCTAAGCTAAAGCTAAGCTAAAGCTAAGCTAAGTCTAAGCTAAAGCTAAGCTAAAGCTAAATCTAAACATAAGCTAAAGCTAAGCTAAAGCTAAGCTAACACTAAGCTGAAGCTAAGCTAAAGCTAAGCTAAAGCTAAGCTAAGGCTAAGCTAAAGCTAAGCTGAAGCTAAGCTAAAGCTAAGCTGAAGCTAAGCTGAAGCTAAGCTAAAAGCACTAAGCTAAAGCAAGCTAGCGAGCTAAAGCTAAGCTAAAGCTAAGCTAAAGCTAAGCTAAATCTAAGCTAAAGCTAAGCTAAAGCTAAGCTAAGGCGAAGCTGAAGCGAAGCTAAAGCCAAGCTAAAGCTAAGCTAAAGCCAAGCTAAAGCTAAGCTAAAGCTAAGCTAAAGCTAAGCTAAAGCTAAGCTAAAGCTAAGCTAAAGCTAAGCTAAAGCGAAGCTAAAGCGAAGCTAAAGCTAAGCTAAAGCTAAGCTAAAGCTAAGCTAAAGCTAAGCTAAAGCTAAGCTAAAGCTAAGCTAAAGCTAAAGCTAAAAGCTAAAGCTAAAAGCTAAATCTACAGCTCCCAGGGGGACTGGGGGAACCGCGGGGCGGGGACTGGGGGAACCGCCCGGGGCGAGTGTAGCACTGCACGGCCCTTTTAAGCGAGAGAGATAAGAGGCTTTTAGGCAGAGCCTAGGTAAGGGAACAAAATATATCCTAGTTGCGACCCTACCTAGGAGTTGGAGCCCCTAGGAAATGCAGCATAGTAGTCAACAGTAAAGCAAGCTAAATGCTAAGCTAAAGCTAAGTGAAGCTAAGCTAAAGCTAAGCTACAGACTAAGCTAAGCTAAGCTAACCAGTAAGCTATAAAGCTAAGCCGAAGATTAGCAGAAGACTAGCTAAAGCTAAGCTAAAGCTAAACTAAAGCCTAAGCTAAAGGCTAAAGCGAAAAGATAAGTAAAGCTAAGCTAAAGCTAAGCTAAAGCTGAGCTAAAGCGAAGCTCAAGCTAAGCTGAAGCTAAGCGCAAGCTAATTTAAAGCTAAGCTAAGGCTGAGCTAAAACTAAGCTAAAGCTAAGCTGAAGCTAAGCTGAAGCAAAGCTAAAGCTAAGCTAAAGCTAAGCTAAAGCTAAGCTAAAGCTAAGCTAAAGCTAAGCTAAAGCTAAGCTAAAGCTAAGCTAAAGCTAAGCTGAATCTAAGCTAAAGCTAAGCTAAAGCTAAGCTACAGCTAAGCTAAGGCTAAGCTAAAGCTAAGCTAACACTAAGCTAAATCTAAGCCAACACTAAGCTGAAGCTAAGCTAAAGCTAAGCTAAAGCTAAGCTAAAGCTAAGCTAACACTAAACTGAAGCTAAGCTAAAGCTAAGCTAAAGCTAAGCTAAAGCTAAGCTAAAGCTAAGCTAAAGCTAAGCTAACACTAACCTAAGGCTAAGCTAACACTAAGCTAAAGCTAAGCTAAAGCTAAGCTGAAGCTAAGCTAAAGCTAAGCTAAAGCTAAGCTAAAGCTAAGCTAAATCTAAGCTAAAGCTAAGCTACAGCTAAATCTAAATATAAGCTGAACCTAAGCTAAAGCTAAGCTAAAGCTGAGCTAAAGCTAAGCTAAAGCTAAGCTGAAGCTAAGCTAAAGCTAAGCTAAAGCTGAGATTTTAAGCTAAGCTAAAGCTAAGCTAAAGCTAAAGCTAAAGCTAAGCTAAAGATAAGCTAAAGCTAAGCTGAAGCTAAGCTAAAGCTAAGCTAAAGCTAAGCTGAAGCTAAGCTAAAGCTAAGCTAAAGCTAAGCTAAAGCTAAGCTAAAGCTAAGCTAAAGCTAAGCTAACACTAAGCTGAAGCCAAGCTAAAGCTACGCTAAAGCTAAGCTAAAGCTGAGCTAACACTAAGCTGAAGCTACGCTAAAGCTAAGCGAAACTAAGTTGAACTAACCCTCTAGGCAGTCAAACAACTTTGCTTAAAGCTAAGCTAAAGCTAAGCTAACACTTAGCTAAAGCTAAGCTAAAGCTAAGCTGAAGCTAAAGCTAAAGCTAAAGCTAAGCTAAAGCTAAAGCTAAGCTAAAGCTAAAGCTAAGGCTAAAGCTCCCAGGGGACTGGGGGAACCGCGGGGCGGGGACTGGGGGAACCGCCCGGGGCGTGTAGCACTGCCCGGCCCCTTTAAGCTAGAGAGTAAGAACCCTTCTAGGCAGAGCCTAGGTAGGGAAACAAAAATCTCGGGCTCGTCTTGGCCCCTGGCACTTTTCCCAGTCCTGGCCACTTCAGCTCTCGCGGAATCTCCATCTTCACGGCTTCCCCCCTCCCTCTGCACGCCCGGGTGCGCACCCGTCGGCGGCAGACCACCCCTTTGGATCTGCCGGTCGCCCTGCGCTGCTCTTCGGGCATGGGCGAGCGGGCCGCGGCGGTGGTCCGCGTGGGCGCGGCGTTGCGGCGGCGGCTGAGTAAATCAACCATCTGGGCTGCCGGCAGCTGGCGGCGGGCGGCCGCCGGCGACGACGCCGACGGCGATGAGGACGACGGCGGCGACGTCGACAACGACGATGGCGTCGAAGCCGACGGCGGTGGCGATGGCGACGACGCTGATGGCGACGGGCGACGACGACAGCGCGGACGACGCCAGCGACATCACCGACGCCGACGAGGACGCCGCCGATGCCGACGCCGACGCCGCTCTCGCCCCCACCCTCGCACTCGCCATCGTCGTCGTCGTCATCGAAATCGTCGTCGTCGTTGTCGTCGTCGTCGTTGTTGTTGTGGTTGTTTTTGTTGTTGTTGTTGTTGCTGCTGTTGTTGATGTTGTTTGTGGTGGTGTTGGTGCTGTTGTTGGTGTTGTTGGTGTTCTTGTTGTCGTTGTCGTTGTCGTTGTCGTTGTTGTTGTTGTTGTTGTTGTTGTTGCTGTTGTTGTTGTTGTTATTTTTGTTGTTGTTGTTGTTGTTGTTGTTGTTGTTGATGTCGTTGTTGTTGTTGTTGTTGTTGTTGTTGTTGTTTTGATTGTTGTGGTTGTTTTTGTTGGTGGTGGCGGTCATGGTGTTGTTGTTGTTGTTGTTGCTGTTGTTGTTGATGTTGTTGTCCTCGACCTCGTCCTCGTCCTAGTCGCCGTCATCGCCAGTTGCGGGTGCGGCTGCGCCGGCGAGGAGCGTCTGGGCTGTTGTGGCGGCGAGGCGGGCGGCGAGCCGGGTCTGCCCTCGGCGTGAGGGCCGCAGAGGGGCCCCGCGGCGCGGCGTTGCTGCTTCAACCGGGTTCCGTTTGCTCTCTTCTGCCCCCTTTCCGTCCTCGCTCCATCTTCGTTCTTCCCTCCCTCTGATTTGGATCCCCTCTCTTCCATCCATCATGTCTCCTGCTTCAGATCACCCCTGGTTTTGCCATCTGTGTTTTGTCAATCTGTATTTTGCCTCTGGTCGTAGTCGTAGTCTAGTAGTCGTCGTAGCAGCAGTAGTAGTCGTAGTAGTAGTAGTAGTAGGAGCAGTAGCAGTAGCAGTAGCAGTAGCAGTAGCAGTAGCAGTAGCAGTAGTAGTAGTAGTAGTAGTAGTAGTAGTAGTAGT
>CAUYUJ010001482.1:27500-80000 GCA_963575745.1 Prorocentrum cordatum | reverse complement strand
ACGAAACGTTTGAGAGGTGTGTTGGGTGCGGGTGCGCCATGCGGACGCTGCCGCTGGGGCCTTCGTCGGAGCTCCGTGTGGGCCACGAGACGTGTGATGGGTGTACCGAAGTAGTTGACATGCGGAGGGCAGAGGCAGGGATAGGAGGAGGAGGAGGAGGGGGTGGAGGAGAGGAGGACGCGGGGCGCTTCTGACTGAAAATGAGGACCCGCCACCACATGATGGTTGGGAAAAAGAGTGAAGCTACCGGCGTTGGTTACAATATGATTTCATTATCCAGCTGTCTGCGGCCTGTCCCGCTACCGTGCCAGCCCAGCACTCTTGGAGGCAACTGTTCTAGGGCCTTCTTGGGCCGTCTTGAGGCTCTCTAGGAGAACTATCAGACCATCTTGGGACCTTCCTGAGCCGTCTTGGGGACATCTTGAAGGCCTCTAGGGCCGTCTGGAGCTGAAGGAAGCCCGAAACACGTGAAGATGCAAGCATCTTTCAATCAGGTAAGGAACATCAATGTTGGCTTCTTCGTGGCCCTCCTGGACAGTCTCAGGTGCCTCTTGGACCGTTCTGAGGCCATCTTGGACTGGCTTGGGTCCAACTTGGGCCGTCTTGGAGGCATCTTAGGTCATCTTTGCAGCCTTGGTTTACCTCGGCCGTCCTGGAAGCTCGGGAATGCGGATCCACGTTTTTTACGGGCGATCGTGGCCTCGGGAGCGCTGATCCATAGTTCCCTTACGAGGGATTGTGGCCTCGGGAGTGCGTTGTGTTGGGTCCTCGTTTTGAGTTAGCAACGCCCCGCGTCCCTCCCTCCTCCCTCCCCCCTCCCCGTCCTCCCATCCTTGTCTCTGCCCTCCGCACGTCCGCGTCGTCATCGTGGTCATCATCGTCATCATCATCACCATTACCATTGGCATCCCATTCGTGCCTCAGCCCTCCCATGCCTCATTTCGGCGTACCCCTCACACGTTTCGTGGCCCCACATGGAACTCCAGCTAGGGCACAGATGCCAGGGTCCGTACGGCGTCGGCGCCTCATTTTGTTGCACCCCTCACACGTTTCGTGGCCCCATAGGGAGCTCTAGCTAAGGTCCAGATACCAGGGTCCGCATGGCGTCGGCGCTTCACGTCGGCACACCCCCTCACACGTTTCGTGGCCCCATGGGGAGCTCCAGCTAATGCCCAAGTGCCATGGTCCGTATGGCGGCGGCGCCCCATGTCGGTATACCCCCAACACGTTTCGTGGCCCCACAGAGAGCTCAAGCGAGGGCCCAAGTGTGGCAGCGTTCGCACGACGTCGGCGCCTTATTTTGGCACACCCCTAACACGTTTCGCGGCTCCAGGGAGCTCCAGCTGAGGCCCCAGTGGCAGCGTCCACATGGCGGCGGCGCTTTGTTTCGGCACACCCCTCACACGATTCGTGGCCCCTGTAGGGGGTTTCACCGAAGGCCCCGGTGGCAGCGTTCGCATGGCGTCGATGCTTTATTTCGGCACACCCCTCACGCTTGTCGTGGCCCCATGGGGAGCTCCACCGAAGGCCCGAATGCTAGGGTCCGCGTGGCGTCGGCGCTTCATTTCGGCACACCCCTCACGCGTCTCGTGGCCCCGAAGGCCACAGGGAGCTCCACCAAAGGCGCCAGCGCCCGCAAGTCGGCACCTCCCCACTTCGGCACACCCCTCATGGTTTTTGGCCGCATGGGGACTTCCCCTTCTTTCGTCCCACCTGCCTTGCGGTACGCACGCCTGCTGCATATGGTTGGGCCCGTTAAAGGGGTAATTTACGAAGGAGCGGGGGTGGCCGGTGCACGCGTTACTCCGTGACCGGGGGGGTGGGGTGGTGCCCCTAGAAGATTTAAAGATGGCACAAGATGGGCCACAGAAGTCCAGTAAACGGCCCAACGGGCTCCCAGGACGGCCCAAGGGGCTCCCGAGGGGATTTCGTACGAAGCACCCAAGATGCAACATAACAGTTTTCCCTGTCAGGTGTTCGACGATTTTTGAAAACCCACACTTTCGGTTTTCAAAGCGCCCAAGACGGCCCAAATGGCCCCAAGAGGGCCCCAACGGTCCAAAGGCGTCCAAGCGGGCTCCAAGAAGGGCCCAGGATGGCCCAAGAAGGGCCCAGGATGGCCCAAGATGCGTCCAAGACGGCTCGAGAGGGTCCCAAGACGCCCCAAGAGGGCCCCCACAGAGGCTGCAGACAGCCCATGGCAGCCCCAAGACAGCCCAACGGGCCCACAGAACACCCCCAGACAGCCCCAAGACCCCAAAGACGTCCCTGAGAGCTCCAAGATTCGTCAACGGGTCCAGCAGACCCAAAAGACGGCCTGAGAACCCGAGAACGGCCCCAAGAGACCCCCGATAGCCGATATGGGGCAGTGCCGCAACCCTGGATCAGTACGGCGACGGCCAGGGAATCAATCATGCGTAATACACACATATACATATATGTATATGTCTATATGTGTGTATATATATATATATACAAGTGGCACGTGTGTGCCCAGGCTCATACAAAAAACTGAAGGGGCGTTTGAAGCAGGAGTGAAATGCAACATCGAAGTCGCACTCGAGCGCAAGTGGGCTTGCCACACCTTGCGATGTGTGTACCAGGGCCCCCCAGGAAGCCTCAGGAGGCCCGACTTGGATACCAGAAGAGGCTCCAGGAGGCCCCAGGATTGTGAGTGTTGTGCGTGTGTGTGTGTGTGTGTGTGTGTGTGTTTGTGGTGTATGCTTTGTGTGGTGCGTGCTTTTTGTGTGTTGTAAGTGTTGTGTGTGTGTGTGTGTTATGTTTGTCTAGCCTGTGATGTGTTGGGCGTGATTTGTGTCTCTGTGTGCATGTAGTTCTGAAGCCCCAGGAGGCCCCAGGAGGCCCCAGGCGGCCTCAGGAGGCCCCAGGAGACCCCAGGAGGTGGTGGGCGCCGACTACATGCCGTCCGTGTGACCGAACAGCAGCAGGCTATAGAAGAGACAGCACGGGCATGGCACGATAGGGGAAAACGCCGGGCAATTTTGTCCCAACCCCCTACGAGCACATGCCAGCAAACCGAGCTGGCGGTCAACCCGGAGAAAATAAATCGCACCCCAATTCAAGACGCAACGAACATGTCACGAATTTCGGCGCCAGGACAGGGGTGAGACGAGCGTGGGCGGCACATACCCTCAGGATAGGGCCAGCACCACCGCCAAGAACAAGTTAGCCGTCTAAGGCTTCACCCGTCGTGGGGTGGAGGCCACGCTCAGCCTTATTCAGCTTCCTGGTTTGCTTATTCCTGGTGGACGGGACCGCGGAAGGGCCACGACACATCTCCTGGAGGGCACGCGGGACCCTATGGGGCAAGATCAGGAAGCCAGAACATCGCGAACAAATCAAGACACGGCCGAATCGCTTCATGGCGTGCCGGCGGTCGGAAAATTCACGTATCGCTGCCTCGCCATCGCCTGTGGGATTCTCAGGCGGGGAGGGGTCGAGCAAGCCAGCAGACTCAAGCGCCTGCTCGGCCTCCGCCACAACAGCGGCCCTCAAAGGTCGCGCAGATTCACCGGCCATTCGAAGCCACTCGTGGCCTTGCTGACAGGGTGGTGGGATTGCAAAATCTGGACGGACCATTACACAGATGCTGCAAAGTTGCGCTTGTTCGCGCGCCTGCAAAGCAAGAAATACAGCGCACCTCGTCAGTGCGTTCATTCACATAGAACTTGTGACCATGGAGCGAGAGACGAACGATGGGAGAGACCCTCGGAGCCGAAGGGGGAGGAGGAACATCCGTCCATTTCTTAGTGCGGATCATACGGGCGGCAGCCCATGAAATGTAATCAAGAGTTGCCTTCTGATACTGGATCTCGCTTTCAATTGCATCCTTAGTTACATTAGCGAGCACAACACGGCTGGACGCAAACTTGGCGAAATAATCCGCCCAAGCATTGCCAATCCACTCTACGGGGTCACACCCTCGCTCAAGAGCCTCCTCGATGGTGAGGTGAGCGGGGGTCCAAAGAAACCCACGAGGCTCAGAGGAGGAGCGACGCTGGGCGACTTGAGCGAAGATGGACCTCCAAACACCTGCATACTTCCTCATCCCTCGGGCCAGCTCGGGGTCGCAGGACAGCCCTTCCTGGACCAGGGACAACAGATCCGACACATAAAGCTCGAGGTTCGGATTCGTCCGAACGGCATGGAGGGCGGCAGTCCTTTCCGCTCTTCCAACTGTCTGCACAGGGCCAGGTAAGGTACCGAACAAAGCACGGGCGGGGCGCAGATTCACGTCAAGCTGGACGATCGACCAGCCTGCGCGCCGGATCTCAGGAACCGAAGGGCCCTGAACACTGCCATCTCCAAAGGTCACCGGCCCCCACTCACCCCGAGCATCGCCCCACTCCCAAGTCTCCGCATGCTCAGGCGCCCTGGGAACCTGGATCGAAAGCTTCGGAAAACCATAACTCAAATAAAGGGAGCCCCAATCAGGCTCCGTCGGCAGGCGGCTGGCTCGAAGCGCGTCTCTATGTGAAACATGGCGATCGCACAGCACGTCAAATCCTGCCTCGGCCTCGTGCTCATCAGGGTGCAGAAGGGCCTCGCAGTCAAGCCACACGTGGCCAAAGGAGCCATCCGTGGACCCACAGACATTACAGCGTGAAGCAATGTCTTTTCCCCAGGCGCAGAGACGAGCTGGGGTCGGCAGGCGGTCAGCCCACAGAGCCCGAAGCGCCCCCAGAGGTGCCGGCTGCAGATCGCGAAGTCCCAGCCTCAGAGCGCGCTCCCATACATCATGCACGGGCTCCTGAACCGGAAGATGTGCCGTCAGCTTCTGCACCTGCCAGCGCTTGACACTATCCTCCAGGAACAGCTTCATGTCCGCGGGAGCAATCAGAAGCAAATCGTATACAACACCAGTGTCACTGCGCCAGTGATGAGGCCCAACGAAACTCCAATTGATGCGTGCCAGTGTCAAGAAGGTAGCTGCCAGTGGCCCTCGAGCAGTAGCCCAAGTGATGCCTGTAGTCTCCACCTTGTCAGCCAACACCTGCCATGCCTGTCTCAACTCACTCAGGACAACTCGGCCGTCCCAAACAAAAGCGTGATATCGGCATAACAGAAAGGTGGTCGCGTCGAATATCGGATCGTACCTCACTTGCCATTGGCAGTACAGATAGGCAGTCTTGTGCGCCTGGGGCGGCGCGCCGACTAACATCGCAGCCGTGCTTCGACAACGTCGTAACACATCATCAGCAAGGCCCATCACGCCAGCCCCATGCGCAACAGCAGGCCCAGCACCTGCACGCCATAGT
The DNA here is from genome assembly GCA_963575745.1 of Prorocentrum cordatum. Taxonomy (NCBI): domain Eukaryota; class Dinophyceae; order Prorocentrales; family Prorocentraceae; genus Prorocentrum; species Prorocentrum cordatum. Next base: position 74,721 of record CAUYUJ010001482.1, on the reverse strand, counting down.
GCGGAGGCACGACGTCCAGCCACATGCCGAAACATAGCCAGCCGGCGCTGGCGCTGCTGTAGGGACTTCATGCGAGCTTTCTCCTGCAGGAGACCCCAGGAGGCTTCAGGAGGCCCCAAGAGGCTCCAGGAGGCCGCAGGAGGCCCCAGGAGGCCCCAGGAGGTTTCAGGACACCCCCAGGAGGCTCCGAGGCGGGGTCTGGGGTGCCAGAAGGTTCAGAAAGCCCCAGGAGGCCCCAGGAGGTTCCAGGAGGCCCCCAGGAGGCTCCGAGGCGGGGTCTGGGGCTCGATTTTGGAAGGATTTTTCAAGCGAAACCGCCATTCCCTGAGAATCGGGGTCACAATTATTGAAATTACAATGTGTTTTTGAAGGTTTTATGTTAAAATGTTGAAATTCCCATGTGTTTTTGGACCCTGACGTCACGATCTGCGTGAGGGGTGCCACCGATTTTCAGAATTTCGAGGATGTCCCGAGCGAAACGCCCAGAAAAATCGCGGACGCGTGCGCATTAATCGCCTCTGAGCTCTACTCCCTCGGAGAGGTGCGTATGAGAATATATATATATATATATATATATATATATATATATATATATATATATATATATATATGTGTATTTCCCCGTGCGCGAGGCCCAGGTTCCCAGGGCTTCGCCCCCGACAGGGCCTGGGGATTCCGGGGGTCCCGGACAACGCGACAATTCCTCCAAGACGCCCCGGGAGGCAGAAGAAACGATCCAAGTCGCCCCAAACCATTCCCGCGAGGCCCTCGATGACGCCAAGACATTCCACGTCGCCGTCCTGGCGGCCGCAAACGCTTTCAAAATGCTCCACGTCGCGCTCGAGGCTTCCTGGAAAGGCTCCCAGAGGCAAAAATCATTGAGATTCCATTGGTCTTTGGTTATTTATTGGGGTTTCCACTTTTCGAACTTCCGACGCTCCCAGACAGCCCCAGAAGCCCCCAAGAAGGCCCGAGAAGCTCCCAAGAGGGCCCCAAGACGGTCCAAAAGGGCCTCAAGACGGCCCTGGAGGCGCTCAACACGGCCCCAAGAGGGCCCCCAAGAGAGCCCAAGAAAGCCTTCTTGGAGCCTCCAGAGGGCTCCAAGAAGGCCCAAGAGGAGGACTGCGAGCCGAAAGTGCTCATTTTCTACCTCAAGGGGCTCCTATGCCCAAGAGCGCCCCCAAGCAGCCCAAAAGAGGGCCCCCACGATCCCCCGAAACAGACTCCAAGGGGCTTTCACACTTGCATCCGAAAGGCCCCAGAGCAGCATCCCACGACATGCCGACGAACCTTCAAAAGGCCTGTGACCCAACCACAACGACGTCCACGACGTCGGCGACGACGACGATGACGACGACGACCACAACGTCGACGACTTCGCTGACGACAAGGAGGATAACGACAACGATCAGCAGCTGATGTTGCATGTTCCTCCTCGTGCTCCTGAGAGTGCTCGTGCCTCGCACTGGCACTCCTGCTCCTGCTTCTTGTTCGCCCCTGTTCTTCCGGCTGCTGCTGCTGCTGCTGCTCCTGCTCCTGCTCTCGCCTCTGCTTTTGCTTCCGCTTCGCACTTCCTCCCTTGCGCTTGCCCTCCGGGCCCCTCTCCTCGCTGCTTCCCGCCCCCAACTCGACTCCAGGTGGCCCGAGGGCCCGAATGCAGCCCCCGGAGGCAGAACGCCCCGAGAACCACCTCGAACCTCGAAGTTCGAAGCTTGTCGTCGTCCTCGACGCCGCCGCCGTCGTCGTAGTCGGCGTCGTCGTCGTCGTCGTCGTCGTCGTCGTCGTCGTCGTCGGCGGGGTCGTCGTCGTCGGCGGGGTCGCGCGGCGTAGCTCCTCGCCGACCCCGCGCGAAGCGCGCGCGATGTTTACACATATAACGGCGCACCGGGTCCGGGGGCCCGGGGCCGGGACCCCGACCACAAATGTGCGCCCCGGGGGGCCCGGAGGCTCGTCGGGGCTTGCCGGAGGCCTCCCCAGTCAGACAAGACGGCCCAAGAAGCGCCCAAGACGGCCCAAGAAACTTCCAAGAGGCCTCCAAGAGGGCTCCGAGATGCTGAAGATGGCCTCCAGACGTCCAAGGACGCCCCCAAGAGGCCCCAAGAAGCCTCCAACATGCGTCCCAAGAGGGCCCCTAGACGCAAAAATTGGCCCATTCCCTTCGTAAAACGTACATTTTCAACAAAGTTGTCTTTTGGGCTTTCCGACGTTACAGGACGGCCCAAGAGGCGCCCAAGACCGCCCCAAGACGGCCCAAGAAGCTTCCAAGAGGGCCCCAGGACAGCCCAAGAGGGCCCCAAGACGGCCCAAGAGGCGCCCAAGATGGCCCAAGAGGGCCCCAAGACGGGCCCAAGAGGGGGCCCAGAGGGGGACCACGAACCGCAAGCTCGAGCCTTCCGCCCCAAGAGGCCGCCAGGAGGCCCCCAGGAGGCCCCTCAAGAGGCCCCAGGAGACCCCAGACGTCCAAGGACGCCCCCAAGAGGCCCCAAGAAGCCTCCAACATGCGTCCCAAGAGGGCCCCTAGACGCAAAAATTGGCCCATTCCCTTCGTAAAACGTACATTTTCAACAAAGTTGTCTTTTGGGCTTTCCGACGTTACAGGACGGCCCAAGAGGCGCCCAAGACCGCCCCAAGACGGCCCAAGAAGCTTCCAAGAGGGCCCCAGGACAGCCCAAGAGGGCCCCAAGACGGCCCAAGAGGCGCCCAAGATGGCCCAAGAGGGCCCCAAGACGGGCCCAAGAGGGGGCCCAGAGGGGGACCACGAACCGCAAGCTCGAGCCTTCCGCCCCAAGAGGCCGCCAGGAGGCCCCAGGAGGCCCCTCAAGAGGCCCCAGGAGACCCCAGACGTCCAAGGACGCCCCCAAGACGCTTCGCGTCACCAATTTCTTCTCGCAGCGATTCCTGGGTCTGTGACTCGACAGAACCTAAGCTCGCGCGAAGCGCGCGCGTGGTTCTAGTCTAATATCTATATATATGTAGACAGATGTCTTTTCGTAAACATATATATATATATATATACAGATATACATTTTTTATATACGTATGTCCAGATCTATGTAGCTATGTACCTGTACGACCACCCTTCGAATGTTAAAGAGGTTGTATGTGTGTGTGTGTGTGTGTGGGAGTTTAGCTTCCGGTGCGGTGTGCGATTGGGGTCCGATCGGATTCGGCGGAACCAGTTTGGCCACACGGGGCACTTGTTTGGCCATTTATCTATCTATCTCACGCTCTACCTGCCGATCGATCTCACTATTGATCTCCCTCATTCTATCGATCTCTCCATTCATCGATCTAACAGTGGACCTCACTATCGATCTCACTATTCATTTGTCAATGAATCTAACGATCTCACAATTGACCTCACGGGACACCACGGGACACCACAGGACACCACGGGACACCACGGGACACCACGGGACACCACGGGACACCACAGGACACCACGCGCCACGGGACACCACGGGACACCATGAGCTCTCGGGGTCCCCCAAACGGGGTGGTGACCACACCGTGAGGTGAGTCGGTGGGGATTCGGGGTCACCGAACGGTTTTGGGATTCGAGTCTCTCTCCAAGGACGTCTCGGGCGACAGGGGCCTCCAGAGTTCCAAGACCGTGCGGTGATGGACCGTGCGGTGAGGTCTCTTGGGTTTCTGAGGTCACCGCACGGTCTGTCACCGCACCGTTTCGGGACTCCACGAGCTCGCCCCCCGAACCCCTCCGATACACACATATGTATAATCGCAAATCGTATCGGGGCTCCTGGGTCCCTGGCGGGCCCACGACCCTCTGGCAGAGTATCCGGTGCACGGTTTCGTTGCCGCCCACCCGAGCCCCCCGAATGGAGCGCCTGGGGCTCCTGGGGGCCTCATGGGTGGCCCCAGAGGGCGCCCAGGGGCGCTCACGGCGGCCTCTTGCTTCCGAGGTGGGCCTCGTGCCGATGCCGCTGCCCTCCCCTTTTCGCCACGGCTGGAGTCGCCCAGGAGTCCTGGTCAGAACGCAAGCCGAGTCGGTTTCCTTCATATGTTCCCTCACTGCTCGTCCTCGTTGTCTCGCCTCTCGCTCGCCCCCGTCCTCTGCCTCGCCTCCGTGCGTTGGCTCGCCCTCGTCCTCGTCGTCGCCGTCGCCGCCCTCGCCACCGCCGCCGTCGTCACTGTTCCTCTGCCCCCCCCCTCTCTCCTGTCATGTGTCCTCGAACCCATGGGTAAAGAGGCTCGCTATAATTCGAGCTGGTTCAAAGTCAACAGTTTTCAGGCCGAAAAGATGCCCGCAGAGCCGGAGGTTAATACAAATCGGTTCGGTCAGCGCCACTGGTCCATGCTCCTTCTCCTGCTCCCTCCTCCTTCCTCCTTCCGCCTCGCGGGTGGACATTCAGTCTTACGTACTTCGCAACGTGCCGCGTCTGCCGTCGCTGCTCTCAATGACGTGTGGGGCCCATCTTCGTGGAGTTGCTGAGGCTTGCGGTTGTTTGATGTACGCACGTGTGACTTAGCTTATCGTGCTGACTTTTTGTTTCCATAAAGCGTACAACGGATGATTCATCCCATTAGCATGCCGCCGTCTTTGACGTCAGTATGTGGAACCTCGCACCACCGAAGCCATTTGGCCAAGTCAAGCTCAAGGGTTCTGGCCTCACGCACCCGACGGTCGCTAACAGCACCGCCCCTCCCAGCCCTCCAGAACGCGATGGCGCGCTCCAGCTTTGGCGCCCTGGTCCTCGCCGCGGCGGCCGCGTGGCTGCTGTCCGCGACCCTCTCGCCGGCCTTCGCTGGCACGAGGACTCAGACGGCTTCCCGGGCTGACCGCGTGGCCAGGCAAGCCGGGTCCGAGATCATGCTCACCGCTCCCTCGATTGGCGGTCGCTACCGCGTGATCATCGACGAGAGCACCACGGTGGAATCGTGCCTCACCAAGTTCAGGAAGATCTTCGAGATCGACCAGGACTTCCTCAAGGACAGCGACTTCAACGTCTACCTGAAGGAGGACGAGAGCAAGCCGATCTCCGGCAAGATCGCGGACCACACCAAGCTGCGCCCCTGGGGGCCGGACGGCATCGAGCTGCACATCTACTACGAGCCGAAGTGAGCGGGGCGAGATCGCTTCGCGGAGCGAGGGCGGAGGAGCCAGGATTTTAGTAAGCGCTCGCTCGAAGAAATACCCTGGCGAAGGACCCAGTCATATGCAGTTGCGAGTACCGCGTTATGGGTACCGCTTTCGGTGGAGCTCCCTGTGCGGTCACGTGTGCCGAAATCGGGCACAGCATGCGGACGCTGCCGTCAGGGCCTTCGGTGGAACTCCTTGTGGGGCCACGATTCTCGTGAGGGTTGTGCCGAAGTGGGGCGGGTATCGCCTGCGGACGCTGCCACTGGGGCCTTCGGTGGAGGTCCCTATGGGGCCACGAAACGTGTGGAGGTTGTGCCGAATAGGGTGCGGGTCCGCCATGCGGACGCTGCCGCTGGGTCCTTCGGTGGAGCTCCCTACGGGGCCACGAAACGTGTGAGGGGTGTGCCGACTTGGGTGCAGGTACGCCATGCGGACGCTGCCGCTGGGGCCTTCGGTGGAGCTCCCTATGGGGCCACGAAGCGTGTGAGGGGTGTACCAAATTAGGTGCGGGTCCGCGATGCGGACGCTGCCACTGGGGCCTTAGCTAGGGCTCCCTATTCGTCCACGAAACGTGTGAGGGGTGTGCCGACATGAAGCGCCGACGCCATGCGGACCCTGGTATTTGGGCCTTAGCTGGAGCTCCCTATGGAGCCCCGAAGCGTGTGTGAGGGGTGCACCCAAATGAGGCGCCGACGCCATACGGACCTTGCAGATGCGTGTGTGTGTGTGTGTGTGTGTGTGTGTGTGTGTGTGTGTGTGTGTGTGTGTGTGTGTGTGTGTTTGTGTTTGTGTTTGTGTTTGTGTGTGTGTGTGTGTGTGTGTTCGCCATGCGGACACTGCCGCTGGGGCCTTCGTCGGAGCTCCGTGTGGGCCATGAAACGTGTGAGGGGTGTACTGAATCGGGTGCGGGTGCGCCATGCGGACGCTGCCGCTAGGGCCTTCGGTGGAGCTCCCTATGGCGCCACGAAATTTCTGAGGGGTGTGCCGACATGTGTGCGGCGGCGCCATGCGAAGGCTGCCACTGGGGCCTTCGGTGGAGCTCCCTATGGGGCCACGAAGCGTGTGAGAGGTGCGCTGGATCGTGAGCAGGTATGCCATGCAGACGTTGCCGTTGGGGCTTTCGGTGGAACTCCCTGTGGGGCCATGTGTGTTGGGTGCGGTTCCGCCATGCGGACGCTGCCGCTGGGGCCTTCGGTGGAGCTCTTTATGAGTCCACGAAACGTGTGAGGGGTGTACCGAATTGGTTGACATGCGGAGGGCAGAGGCAGCGATGAGAGGAGGAGGGGGTGGAGGAGATGAGGACGCGGGGCGCTTCTGATTCAAAATGAGAACCCAGCACCACATGATGGATGGGAAAAAGAGTGAAACTACCGGCGGTATGATTTCATTGTCCCGCTGTTTGCGGCCTGTCCAGCTACCGTGCCAGCCCAGTATTCTTGAAGGCAACTGTTCGAGGGCCTTCTTGGGCCGTCTTGAGGCTCTCTAGGAAAACTATCAGACCATTTTGGGACCTTCTTGAGCCGTCTTGGGGACATCTTGGAGGCCTCTAGGGCCGTCTGGAGCTGAAGGAAGCTCGACGACGGTGAAGATGCAAGCATCTTTCAAACAGGTAAGGAACATCAATGTTGGCTTCTTCGTGGCCCTCTTGGACAGTCCCAGGTGCCTCTTTGGCCGTTCTGAGGCCATCTTGGACCGGCTCGGGTCCAACTTGGGTCGTCTTGGAGGCATATGAGGCCATTTTGGCAGCCTTGGTTGCTTACACCTCGGCCGTCATGGAAGCTCGAGAGCGCAGATCCACGTTTTTTTACGGACGAGCGTGGCCTCGGGAGCGCTGATCCATAGTTCTCTTATGAGGGATTGTGGCCTCGGGAGTGCGTTGTGTTGGGTCCTCGTTTTGAGTCAGCAACGCCCCGCGTCCCTCCCTCCTCCCTCCCCCCTCCCCCCTCCTCCCATCCTTGTCTGTGCCCTCCGCATGTCCGCATCGTTGTCGTAGTCATCATCATCATCATCATCATTATTATTATTATTATTATTATTATTATTATTATTATTATTATTATTATTCACCATCACCATCACCATCACCATCACCATCACCATCATCATCATCATCATCATCATCATCATCATCATCATCATCATCATCATCATCATCATCATCATCATCATCATCATCATTATTATCATCATCATCATCATCATCATCATCATCATCATCATCATCGTCATCGTCATCGTCATCGTCATCGTCATCATCATCACCATCGGCATCCCGTTCGTGCCTCAGCCCTCCCATGCCTCGTTTCGGTACACCCCTCGCACGTTTCGTGGCCCCACAGGGAACTCCAGCTAATGCCCAAATACCAGGGTCCGCATGGCGTCGGCGCCTCATTGCGGCACACCTCTCACACGTTTCGTGGCCCCATAGGGAGCTCCAGCTAAGGCCCAAATACCAGGGTCCGCATGGCGTCGGCGCCTCATTGTGGCACACCTCTCAGACGTTTCGTGGCCCCATAGGGAGCTCCAGCTAAGGCCCAAATACCAGGGTCCGCATGGCGTCGGCGCTTCATGTCGGCACACCTCTCAGACGTTTCGTGGCCCCATAGGGAGCTCCAGCTAAGGCCCAAATACCAGGGTCCGCATGGCGTCGGCGCTTCATGTCGGCACACCTCTCACACGTTACGTGGCCCCATAGGGAGCCCTAGCTAAGGCCCAAACGCCAGGGTCCGCATGGCGGCGGCGCTTTGTTTCGGCATGCCCCTCACATGCTTCGTGGCCCCATAGGGAGCTCTAGCTAAGGCCCCAGTGGCAGCGTCCGCATGGCGGCGGCGTCTTCCCATCACACGTTTTGTAGCCCCATAGGGAGCTCCAGCTAAGGCCCCAGAGGCAGCGTTCGCATGACGTCGGCGCCTTACTTCGGCACAGCCCTAACACGTTCGTGGCTCCAGGGAGCTCCAGCTAAGGCCCCAGTGGCAGCGTCCGCATGGCGGCGGCACTTTGTTTTGGCACACCCCTCACACGTTTCGTGGTCCCTATAGGGGGCTCCACCGGAGGCCCCAGTGGCAGCGTTCGCATGGCGTCGGTGCTTCATTTCGGCACACCCCTGACGCGTTTCGTGGCCCCATGGGGAGCTCCACCGAAGGCCCGAATGCTAGGGTCCGCATGGTGTTGGCGCTTCACTTCGGCACGCCCCTCACACGTTTCGTGGCCCCGTAGGCCACAGGGAGCTCCACCAACGGCGCTAGCGCCCGCTAGTCGGCACCTCCCCACTTCGGCACACCCCTCACTGTTTTTGGCCGCATGGGGACTTCCCCTTCTTTCGTCCCACCTGCCTTGCGGTACGCACGCCTGCTGCATATCGTTGGACCCGTTGAAGGGGTAATTTACGAAGGAACGGGGGTGGCCGGTGCACGCGTTACTCCGTGACTGGGGGGGTGGGGTGGTGCCCCTAGAAGATTTCGACAAACCTTAGCAGGCAGCCCTTGGCATTCTACCACACCTCAACGTGCCAGTGTGCATGGTGGCGGATTACCGCTTGTCGACACCAGTGGCCCCCCTCAAAGTATAACCGTATCCGCGCCGAGCGAGGACACTCAAAATGCTAATCATCGGCTAGGCTCGGGTTATGGGATGTCAAGGGCCCTCCTGTCTAACATCCCCGTACACTCGTATCAAGGATTTGCTATCGGGCTGACGCCGAGGTGTCAGGATGATCTCAAAAGACGCTGTACTAATACCGTCGGTAATACGATTGATTCAAAATTGGTTTGTCACACCCCAGGTCCCGGCTGGTCAAGCTAGGCCCGGACCGTCCCGGATGAGCCCCATGACGGCCCCAAGATTGGCCCAGAGGGCTTCAGTAGGCCCCAAGAGAGCCGGGTGAGCTTTCCAACGCGGCCAAATCGCGCCAAAGATGGCACAAGATGGACCAAAGAAGGCCAGTAAACGGCCCAACGGGCTCCCAAGACGGCCCAAGTTGCTCCCGAGGGGATTCGGGATTCGTACGAAGCACCCAAGATGCAACAAAACAGTTTTCCGTGTTAGGTGTTTGATGATTTTCGAAAACTCGTATTTTCGGTTGTCAAGGCGCCCAAGACGGCCCAAATGGCCCGAAGAAGGCCCCAAAGTTCCACAGGCGTCCAAGTGGGCTCCAAGAAGGGCCCAGGGTGGCCCAAGATGCGTCCAAGACGGCCCAAGAGGGCTCCAAGACAGCTCCAAGATTCTTCAAAGGGTCCCAAGACGGTTCACCAGACCCAGAAGACGGCCTGAGAACCTGAGAACGGCCCCAAGGGACCCCCGATGGGGGCAGCGGCGACGGCAATGGAATCATTCATGCGTAATATGCATACATATGTATATACACATGTATGTATATATATATAGATACACATGTGTCTATACTCACAAACATGTATACATGCACATCTGTACAAATATGTACATGCGCGTACATTTGTATACATGTATATACATATACATGTATCTGTACGACCACCCCTCGGATGATAAGGAGGTTGTGTGTGTGTGTGTGTGTGTGTGTGTGTGTGTGTGTGCGCGGGGAGTTGTTCTTTCGGTATGCGATTGTGGTCGGATTGGATTCGGCGGAACCAGTTGGGCAACACGGGGCACCTGTTTTGCCATTTATCTGTCTCACTCTCTACCTACCTACCGATCGATCTCACAATTGATCTCCCTCTACCTATCGATCTCACCATCTATCGAACTGACAGTGCACCTCACTACCGATCTCACTACTGATTTGTCAATCAGTCTAACCGTCGATCTCACCATCGATCTCACAATCGCCTTCACGGGACACCGCGGGACACCACGGGACACCACGGGACACCACAGAACACCACGGGCCACCACGGGACGCCACGGGACACCAGAGGGACACCGCACCAGCGGGACACCACGGGACACCGCGCCACGGGACACCACGGGACACCGGCGGGACACCAGCGGGGACAGCCCCGAGCCACCGGCAGCCAGCCGGGGGGCGCAGAGAGTCACTGAGCCCAGTTTCGCCTTAGCCACGGCGGGATCCTTCCTCTCGCCCGCTCACGCAGCGTCGCCTTGCCCGCGCGCGCGCGCGACACGAACACCAAAATCGACACCGACTTCCCAGTGGGGGTCTCCGTTTCGCTTCGAGCTCGCCCCCCAACCCTTCCGATACACATATATGCATATACGCAAATCATATCGGGGTTCCTGGGTCCCTCGCGGGCCCACGACCCTCAGGCAAAGTATCCGGTGTACGGTTTCGTTACCGCCCGCCCGAGCCCCCTGAAGGGAGCGCCTGGGGGTCTCATAGGTGGCCCCTGAGGGCGCCCAGGGGCGCTCACGACGTCCTCCTGCTTCCGAGGTGGACCTAGTACCGATGCCGCTGCCCGTCCGTCGTCGCCCCGGCTGGGTTCGCCCAGGGATCCTGGTCAGAGCGCAAGCCGGGTCGGTTTTTCCCTACCTAGGCTCTGCCTAGAAGGGTTCTTACTCTCTTTGCTTAAAGGGCCGGGCAGTGCTAACCGCCCCAGGCGGTTCCCCCAGTCCCCGCCCCGCGGTTCCCCCAGTCCCCTGGGAGCTTTAGCCTTAGCTTTAGCTTTAGCTTAGCTTTAGCTTTAGCTTTAGCTTAGCTTTAGCTTAGCTTTAGCTTAGCTTTAGCTTAGCTTTAGCTTAGCTTTAGCTTAGCTTAGCTTTAGCTTAGCTTTAGCTTAGCTTTAGCTTAGCTTTAGCTTAGCTTTAGCTTAGCTTTAGCTTAGCTTTAGCTTAGCTTTAGCTTAGCTTTAGCTTAGCTTTTAGCTTAGCTTTTAGCTTAGCTTTAGCTTAGCTTTAGCTTAGCTTTAGCTTAGCTTTAGCTTAGCTTCAGCTTAGTGTTAGCTTAGCTTTAGCTTAGCTTTAGCTTAGCTTTAGCTTAGCTTCAGCTTAGCTTTAGCTTAGCTTTAGCTTAGCTCCAGCTTAGCTTTAGCTTAGCTTTAGCTTAGCTTTAGCTTAGCCTTAGCTTAGCTTTAGCTTAGCTTTAGCCTAGCTTTAGCTTAGCTTCAGCTTAGCTTTAGCTTAGCTTTAGCTTAGCTTTAGCCTAGCTTTAGTTTAGCTTTAGTGTAGCTTTAGCTTAGCTTTAGCTTAGCTTCAGCTTAGCTTTTGCTTAGCTTTAGCTTAGCTTTAGCTTAGCCTTAGCTTAGCTTTAGCTTAGCTTTTGCTTAGCTTTAGCTTAGCTTTAGCTTAGCTTTAGCTTAGCTTTAGCTTAGCTTCAGCTTAGCTTCAGCTTAACTTTAGCTTAGCTTTAGCTTAGCTTTAGCTCAGCTTTAGCTTAGCTTCAGCTTAGCTTTAGCTTAGCTCTTGCTTAGTGTTGGCTTAGCCTTAGCTTTAGCTTAGCTTTAGCTTAGCTTCAGCTTAGTGTTAGCTTAGCTTTAGCTTAGCTTCAGCTTAGTGTTAGCTTTAGCTTTAGCTTAGCTTTAGCTTAGCTTTTGCTTAGCTTCAGCTTAGTGTTAGCTTAGCTTTAGCTTAGTGTTAGCTTAGCTTTGGCTTAGCTTTAGCTTAGCTTTAGCTTAGCTTTAGCTTAGCTTTAGCTTAGGTCAGCTTAGCTTTTGCTTAGCTTTAGCTTAGCTTTAGCTTAGCTTTAGCTTAGCTTTAGCTTAGCTTTAGCTTAGCTTTAGCTTAGGTTTAGCTTAGCTTTAGCTTAGCTTCAGTTTAGCCTTAGCTTGGCTTTAGCTTAGCTTCAGCTTAGTTTCAGCTTAGCTTTAGCTTAGCTTTAGCTTAGTTTTAGCTTAGCTTTAGCTTAGCTTTAGCTTAGCTTTACCTTATCTGTAGCTTTAGCTTTAGCTTAGCTTTAGCTTAGCTTCAGCTTAGCTTTAGCTTAGCTTTAGCTTAGCTTCAGCTTAGCTTTAGCTTAGCTTCAGCTTAGTGTTAGCTTAGCCTTAGCTTAGCTTTAGCTTAGCTTTAGCTTAGCTTTAGCTTAGCTTTAGCTTAGCTTTAGCTCAGCTTTACTGTTACTACTAATGCTGCTTTTCTAGGGGCTCCAACTCCTATGTAGGGTCGCACTGGGATAATCTTCCTGTTCCCTCACTGCTCGTCCTCGTCGTCTCGCCTGCCGCTCGCCCCCGTCCTCTGCCTCGCCTCCGTGCGTTGGCTCGCCCTCGTCCTCGTCGTCGCCGTCGCTGCTCTCGCCACCGCCGCCGTCGTCACTGTTCATCTGCCCCCCCTCTCTCCTCGCATGTGTCCTCGAACCCATGGGTAAAGAGGCTCGCTATAATTCGAGCTGGTTCAAAGTCAACAGTTTTCAGGCCGAAAAGATGCCCGCAGAGCCAGAGGTTAATACAAGTCGGTTCGGTCAGCGCCACCGGTCCATGCTCCTCCTGCTCCCTCCTTCCCCCTTCCGCCTCGCGGGTGGACATTCAGTCTTACGTACCTCGCATCGCGCCGCGTCTGCCGTCGCTGCTCTCAATGACGTGTGGGGCCCATCTTCGCGGAGTTGCTGAGGCTCGCGGTTGTTTCATGCACGCACGTGTGACTCCGCTTATCGTGCTGACTCTTTGTTTCCATCCAGCTTGCAACGGACGATTAGTATCATGCCATTAGCTTGCCGCCGTTTTTGACGTCAGCATGTGGAACCTCGCACCACCGTAGCCATTTGGCCAAGTCTTTTTGGCCAAGCTCAAGGGTTCTGGCCTCACGCACCCGACGGTCGCTAACAGCACCGCCTCTCCCGGCCCTCCAGAACGCGATGGCGCGCTCCAGCTTTGGCGCCCTGGTCCTCGCCGCGGCGGCCGCGTGGCTGCTGTCCGCGACCCTCTCGCCGGCCTTCGCCGGCACGAGGGCTCAGACGGCTTCCCGGGCTGACCGCGTGGCCAGGCAAGCCGGGTCCGAGATCATGCTCACCGCTCCCTCGATTGGCGGCCGCTACCGCGTGATCATCGACGAGAGCACCACGGTGGAATCGTGCCTCACCAAGTTCAGGAAGATCTTCGAGATCGACCAGGACTTCCTCAAGGACAGCGACTTCAACGTCTACCTGAAGGAGGACGAGAGCAAGCCGATCTCCGGCAAGATCGCGGACCACACCAAGCTGCGCCCCTGGGGGCCGGACGGCATCGAGCTGCACATCTACTACGAGCCGAAGTGAGCGGGGCGAGATCGCTTCGCGGAGCGAGGGTTGAGGAGCCAGGATTTTAGTAAGTGCTCGCTCGAAAAGAATTAGTTAACCACTGGCGTTGGCCAGATACCGATTGCGTGGTCTATCTGCCTGCGGCATGTTCCGCTACCTTGCCAGCCCAGCACTCTCGGAGGCAACTGTTCGTGGGCCCTCTTGGGTCGTCTTAAGGCCGTTTTGGAGGAACTGCTGAGCCATTTTCGTGACCCTCTGGGGCCGTCTTGGGGACATCTTGGAGGCCTCCAGGACCGTCTGAAGCTGAAGGAAGCCCGAAGAAGGTGAAGAAACGAAGAAGGTGAAGAAACACATTTTTCAAGCAGTTCGGGAGCATCTGCGATGTTGGCTTCTTCGTGGCCCTCTTTGGATGTCTTAGGTGCCCGGTGGGCCGTCTTGAGCCGGCTTGGGGCCAACTTGGGCTGCCCTGGAGGCATCTTAGGCTATCTTGGCACGCTTGGTGCTTGGTTGCTTACCTCGGCCGTCCTGGAAGCTCGTGAGCGCGGATCCGCAATTTTCCCTACTCAGGCTCTGCCTAGAAGGGTTCTTACTCTGTTAGCTAAAGGGGCCGGGCAATGCTAATCGCCCCGGGCGGTTCCCCCAGTCCCCGCCCCGCGGTTCCCCCAGTCCCCTGGGAGCTTTAGCCTTAGCTTTAGCTTTAGCTTAGCTTTAGCTTTAGCTTTAGCTTTAGCTTTAGCTTAGCTTTAGCTTAGTATTAGCTTAGCTTTAGCTTAGCTTAGCTTTAGCTTAGCTTCTTAGCTTAGCTTAGCTTTAGCTTAGCTTTAGCTTAGCTTTAGCTTAGCTTTAGCTTAGCTTTAGCTTAGCTTAGCTTAGCTTAGCTTAGCTTTAGCTTAGCTTTAGCTTAGCTTAGCTTAGCTTAGCTTTAGCTTAGCTTTAGCTTAGCTTTTAGCTTAGCTTTAGCTTAGCTTTAGCTTAGCTTAGCTAGCTTAGCTTAGCTTTAGCTTAGCTTTAGCTTAGCTTTAGCTTAGCTTCAGCTTAGCTTTAGCTTTAGCTTTAGCTTAGCTTTAGCTTAGCTTTAGCTTAGCTTTAGCTTAGCTTTAGCTTAGCTTTAGCTTAGCTTCAGCTTAACTTTAGCTTATCGATCAGCTTAGTGTTAGCTTAGCTTTAGCTCATTGTTAGCTCAGCTTTAGCTTAGCTTTAGCTTAGCTGTAGCTTAGCTTTGGCTTAGCTTTAGCTTAGCTTCAGCTTTCGCTTTAGCTCAGCTTTAGCTTTAGCTTAGCTTTAGCTTAGCTTTAGCTTTAGCTTTATTTTAGCTTCAGCTTAGCTTTAGCTTATCTTTAGCTTAGCTTTAGCTTAGCTTTAGCTTAGCCTTAGCTTAGCTTTAGCTTAGCTTCCGCTTGGCTCCAGCTTAGCTTTAGCTTAGTTTTAGCTTAGCCTTAGCTTAGCTTTAGCTTAGCTTTAGCTTAGCTTTAGCTTTAGCTTTAGCTTAGCTTTAACTTAGCTTTAGCTTAGCTTCAGCTTAGCTTCAGCTTAGCTTTAACTTAGTGTTAGCTTAGCCTTAGCTTAACCTTAGCTTGGCTTTAGCTTAGCGCCAGCTTAGTTTCAGCTTAGCTTTAGCTTAGCTTTAGCTTAGCTTTAGCTTAGCTTTAGCTTAGCTTTAGCTTAGCTTTACTGTTACTACTAATGCTGCTTTCCTAGGGGCTCCAACTCCTAGGTAAGGTCGCACTGGGATAATTTAAGTGCGATCGTGGTCTCGCGGGATCTGATCCACAGCTGTTTACGCGGGGTCGTGGCCTCGGGAACGCGGATCTATATTCTCGACGGAGGAAAGAGGGTGGGCGGTGCACGCATCACTCCGTGACTGGGTGGCGGGGTGGGGCCCCTGGAAGGTCTCCATTTGCAGCGTCGTGCCCCCCCTCACCCCCCCCCCACACACACTCGCGCGCCAAAGCAGGTCGTTGCGGGCAGGGGGGCCCCTAGAAGGCTTCCATTTGCAACGTCGTGCCCCACCCCCCACCACTCTCGCGCCAAAGCAGGTCGTTGCGGGCAGGGGGGCCCCTAGAAGGTCTCCATTTGCAGCGTCGTGCCCCCCCCCTCGCGCGCCGAAGCAGGTCGTTGCCGTTGCGGGCAGGGGGGCGAAGGCTGCGTCTCCTGGAGACTCGGGGATACGCAGCAGCAGCAGCAGCAGCAGCAGCAGCAGCAGCAGCAGCAGCAGCAGCAGCAGCAGGAGCAGCAGCAGCAGCAGCAGCAGCAGCAGCAGCAGCAGCAGCAGCAGCAGGAGCAGCAGGAGGAGGAGGAGCAGCAGGAGGAGGAGCAGCAGGAGGAGCAGTAGCAGCAGGAGCAGCAGCAGCAGCAGCAGCAGCAGCAGCAGCAGGAGGAGGAGGAGGAGGAGGAGGAGGAGGAGGAGGAGGAGGAGGGCTGTCTTGAGGCGATGTTGGGGGCCTGTGGAGCCGCTTTGGGCTCCCAGAAGCCGGAGAAGGCGAGACCGCGGAATCATTCACCCTCGTCTCCACCATCTGAGCAGGGCGGGAGGAGGCGGGTAGGGGCGGAGGACGGGGGACGAGGAGGGAGGCGGATATTGCGTCCCTTCTCAATGCTGGGCCGTTGTTGCCGCGGGCATCAGCAGCAGCGGCAGCAGCCGAAGCCAGTGAAGCGGGGCAGGAGCACGATCGCGAGCTGAGGCATCATCGGCCCTGGCTCCAATCGGATCGGCTCGAAGCTGCCGCTGCCATGGGTTAGGGGGCCTTCTCCGTGGCGGCCTGGGGCCATGCCGGGGGCCGGCGCGGCCGGCCTTCAGGTGGCCCCGCCGCCGGCCTCGCAGCCGGTGGCGAACGGGGCGCCAGCGCAGGGCGCCGCAGGTGTCTGGCCCCCCCCGCCCGCGTTGGCCTCGAATGGGGTCGTCAGGAGAGTGGCGCCGCTGTCGCCCGCCTCGGGGTCCTCGTCCACGGCCCTGCCCGTGACCGTGGCACCGCCTGTGGTGTACAGGCTCGCGGGGCAGGCCTCCGTGCGCCTGCTGCCCCCCTCGCCCAGCGGCGTGGCCCCGACGCCCGGCGGCGCGGGCACGCCGCTGCCGACAGTCGCAACCCCCCTGCTCGGGAGCGCCAGGGTGCTGGTGGCGCCGCCGAGGCCCGTGGCGCTCGCGCCAGCAGGCCAGGCCGCTGCCCCCGCGGCCCCCGCGGGGTCTGCTGCCGCCGCCTCCCCAGGCACCGCGCCCTTCGCGCCGGCGGGCCAGGCCAGCGCCCCCGCGGGGCCAGCGGACCCGCTCGCGACTGCCTGGCACTCCGCGACTGGCGCCGGGCCGAGCGTGGCGCTCGCCCGCGCCGTGACCCCCCCCAGCGTGGCGCCGGCCGCCGTGCCCGGAACGGCTCGCCTGCGCGCTGCGCCTGCCACGGCACGGGGTGCGGTGCCCAGCACGCCGCCCGCGCAGGTGGCCACGCCGGCCTCCTCGAGCACGTCGGCGCCCAGCACGCCCGCGGGCCAGGCCGCGCGGCCAGCGGCGGCACCTGGCGCCCCGTGGGGCGCGGCGGCGGCGGCGGCGTACCCGACCTGCCTGAAGGGGGCCGGGGGCGCGGCGGGGGTGGTGGCGCGGCCACGGCCCCTGTCGCAGGTGCAGGAGGACGGCGAGGACCCAGACGACCTCGAGCAGCCGTGGTTTTCGCACGCCGTCAACAACCTGTGGCCGTACCTGGCCAGGTTTGTGGAGGATCGAGGGGCCGAAGCTGCGTGGAAGTAGCGTTTTGGAGGTCCGCGTGGGTTTCTCTGGGATCGGCGCTGGACCCCCTCCTTGGCGCGCGGAGCACATCAGGGGCTGCGCTGGAGGCGCCCCCTCGCAGGTCAGCGCCGACCCAGGGAAATCCTCGCGGGCCTCGAGGAGTGAGCGTTTCCAGAGGATTCTTTAGTCACCGGGCTGGAGATGCGTCCGCAGCTGCAGCTGGAGAACGTCGCGCACAGCGTGAGGCCGATGATGGAGGAGCTGATCCGATCGCCCCTCCCGCTGCCGCTGCGAACCGAGTGGCTGAACGACGTCCTGGGCATCTTCTGGAAGCTCCTCGCCTTCATGGTGAACAAGCTGATCCAGGGACCCGTGGTAGATCTCATCAAGCAGAAGCTGCCACCCTTCATGCAGTCGCTAAAGTTCGAGCCATGCGAGCTGGGCTCGGCGTCCCCGAAGATCACGTCCATCGAGGTGGCCAAGAAGTCCCTCAGTGGCGGCTGGGTCGATTTCAAGGTCGACGCGGAGTACAAAGGCGACGCAAACATCCAGCTGGTTTTCAAGGGTATCAGGATAGGTGTGAAAGAGATATCCGCGTCGGCGTCTTTTTATATTAGCTTTTATGGTCTGCTGGACCGCCCTCCCTTTTTCGAGGGCCTGTCCATCTATCTGTGCAAGCCCATGGACTTCAACATCAAGTGGCCCGGGCTGACCAGCCTCCTGGACATCGACTTCTTCGACGACATCATCAAAGGGGTGGTGAACCAGCTGCTGGCAAAGCAGCTCGTGCTGCCCAACCGCATCGCCGTGCCCATCACCGCCTCGGAGGACACCGTCTTCGGCATGGTGCGGCCGCGGCCCGCCGGCGTCCTCAAGATCTGCGTGCGCGAGGCCAGAGGGCTCGTGGGCGTGGAAGATAACCTGACCTCGTATGTCACCGGGGACGTCTCGTCGCTCACCTGCGACCCCTTTGTGCAGATCACCGTGGGGAACAAGACGTTCCGGACGTCGACTGTGGAGAAGAGCAAGAACCCCGAGTGGGAGGAGGGGGTGGAAGTCTTCTGGTTCCTGGTCGACGTGCCGTCGGAGCAGCTCATCGACCTGCGCGTGTTCGACGACGGCTTCTGGCAGAAGGTGCTGAGAAGACTCAAGGCGGAGGAGAACACCAAGAACGAGGTGGCCCGGGAGGAGGGCCTCTCGCTCAACGACCTGCTGGGCCTCCCCGCCGAGGACCCGCTCGCGGACGAGATCCACACCGTCGTGAACGTGAAGCTGAAGTCGTGGTGGCCCGGCAAGGGGAAGGCGCCGCGGGAGGAGGACGTGAAGCACCTCTTCGAGAAGGGCACGCACCCAAACCAGCACGCCCAGGCGTTCTTGGACAAGGCTCACAAGGTGGTGCACGATGTCGGCCAGAAGGCCGCCGCGCACCAGCGGGAGCGGGAGCAGAAGCTCAAGGACCGCGGCCTGAACGCCGCGGCGCAGCTGTGCCTCCTGGTTCACTGGCGCCCCCTGGGCGACGGCGTCCAGGACGAGCAGGTGCCGCGCAGGGCCAAGGACGCCGAGGACCGGCACATGCTGCTGGTCGACAGGCTCTGGAAGGAGTTCGACCTGGACCAGAGCGGCTTCCTGGCCAAGAACGAGGTCGAGGTCTTCGCGAGGCTCCTGGGCTTCAAGGGGGACGACGAGCAGCTGCGCGAGGAGTTCCTGCAGGACTCGGGCGATCGCAAACACGGCTCAAGGGGGCGTGGATCAGCGACGGGCCCCGTCTCCATGGGAAGTTGCGGATCTCCGCCGCCGACCCATGGACTTGGCGACCGCGCGCCAGATCCATGGATCGCTGTCCCATGCTTGCGCACCCCCGATGAAAGGCTGAGCCGGAAAGTCGGGCCGGGCGAAAGGGGGGGATTGGGAAAGGGGGGGTTACGAAATCTGCTGCATGCAGCCGGTTTCGGCCTCACCGAGGGGCCCATCCCTCGATACATGGCCGCCTCCGGCGCCGGGAGGCGCCGGGGAAGTCAGCTACGCGAGCTGATTCTCCCCCCCCCCTTTGCTATCCTCGGGGGACGAAGTCTATACATATCCACTGCTCCCTGGCCAGGCCCATCCTGAACCCAGGAGCTGTGTATACGCCCTCCTGGCCAAACCAGGAGGGCGTGGCGTATACACAGCTGCTGTGTTCAGGATGGGCCTGGCCAGGGAGCAGTGGATATGTATAGATTGCGTCGCCCTATATCCCCCCCTTTCGCCCGACCCGAGAAAGCCAGAGCGGCGGAGCTGGGGCATCCGTGCTCGTCGGAGTGGAAGCAGGCGCCTCCTCGCTCCGCCCGCTCGGCCCGCTCGTCGCTGGGCGCCGCCCGCTCGGCCCGCCTGGGGGGAGGGGGCTCCTTTAGGGCCAGCCCGGCCTCTCCAGGAGGAGGAGGAGGAGGAGGAGGAGGACGAGGAGGAGGAGGAGGAGGAGGAGGAGGAGGAGGAGGAGGAGGGAGGAGGAGGAGGAGGAGGAGGAGGAGGAGGAGGAGGAGGAGAGGAGGAGAGGAGGATGGAGGGAGAGGAGGATGAGGGATGAGGAGGAGGGATGAGGAGGAGGAGGAGAGGAGGAGGAGGAGGAGGAGGAGGAGGAGGAGGCGGAGGAGGAGGAGGAGGAGAGGAGGAGGAGGAGGAGGGGGAGGAGGAGGAGGAGGAGGAGGAGGAGGAGGAGGAGGAGGAGGAGGAGGAGGAGGAGGAGGCGGAGGCGGAGGCGGAGGCGGAGGCGGAGGGAGGAGGCGGAGGAGGAGGAGGAGGAGGAGGAGGAGGAGGAGGAGGAGGAGGAGGAGGAGGAGGAGGAGGGAGGAGGAGGAGGAGGAGGAGGGCGGAGGAGGCGGAGGAGGCGGAGGCGCGAGGCGGAGGCGGGCGGAGGCGGAGGAGGAGGAGGGGAGGAGGAGGAGGAGGAGGAGGAGGAGGAGGAGGAGGAGGAGGAGGAGGAGGAGGAGGAGGAGGAGGAGGAGGAGGAGGAGGAGGAGGCGGAGGAGGAGGAGGAGGAGGAGGGAGGAGGAGGAGGAGGAGAGGAGGAGGGAGGAGGAGGAGGAGGAGGAGGAGGAGGAGGAGGAGGAGGAGGCGGAGGAGGCGGAGGAGGCGGAGGAGGAGGAGGAGGCGGAGGCGGAGGAGGAGGGAAGGAGGAGGAGGAGGAGGAGGGAGGAGGAGGAGGAGGAGGAGGAGGAGGAGGAGGAGGAGGAGGAGGAGGAGGAGGAGCCTCCTGGGCTCTCCTGGGGGCCCCCACGGGCTCTCTGGGTGGCCGCCTGGCTCGCCCCTGCGTCGCCCCTCCGTGCCCGCGCGCCGCCGCAGGACGTCGGGGATACGGTGGGCATGACCCGGCAGAGCTTCGAGGCCAAGATGAGGCCGGCCGGCGGGCCCAGCAAGGGGGCGGGGCGAGGGGGCGGCCCGCTCTTGCCGGGCAGGCCGGGGGCTGGGGACGGATCCCTCCTTCGGTGCTCGTTGAGGGGACCTTTCTGGGGCCTGCACAGTGGACCTGCTCGACTCGAGTTCGACTCGAGTTCGACTGAACTTCGACGCAGGTTCGACGCAGGTTCGACTCGAGTGCGACTCAGGTTCGACGCGGGTCGACGGACGTGCGACGCAGCTTCGACGCACGAGTGGAGCGAGTGGCTCCAAGGAGGTACGAGCGTCGAACCTTCCAGCGCCTTCCCGAGCGCTCCCGCTCGGAGCGCTCCCGGGGAGCGCTCCGAGGCGGCCGCGGCGCCCGACGCCTCCTCCGCAGTCGCCGGGCTCTCGGAGAGGTCCCTGCTCGGGCGATCGCAGACATGGAGTAAGGGGGCGTGGATTAGCGACGGGTCCCGTTTCCATGGGAAATCGCGGATTTCCGCCGCCGAACGAGGCGGCGACGGCCGCATTCTGGGGAGGGCACGTCCTCCGATCCATGGATCTGGCGACCGCGCGCCAAATTCACGGATTGCTAATCCATGTTGGCGCGCCCCCGAGATGCACCCTCCGGAGTCGCCGGGCTCTCGGAGAGGTCCCGGACGCATCCCGAGCTTCGATGTCGTCCCGCTCTCGAGGCTGGCCTCGTTCCCGGGCGGCCTCTGGGGTGGCACGCGCGCGTCTCTCGGCGCTCGCCGAGGAGCCCGCCTGGGAGCCTCCCCGGCTCTCCAGGGAGCCCCCCTCCGCCTAACTCCGAGGGCCGCACTCCCCTCGCCCGCGCCGCCCCTCACCAGCCTCGAACGTATCCCTATCCCTGAGATTGACACGCGATGACAATCTTACGGATGCACCCTCAGAAACTGATGGAATCCCTAAGATCGCCATCGTGATGAGGCGATGCCGAACATAGGGATAGGGATATGTTCCAGGCTGGTAACCTGCGGACCCGCGGCGAGGGGGTTGACCAACGACTACATGGAGTCGCTCCTCGCCCTGCTGCAGCCCCACGTGAAGCAGGTTCGGGGAAAACGTAAGGCTCGAGTGCACCAGAGCTCGAGTTGGCCGAGGCTTCTTGACGAGCGTGTCCTGGATCTTGGCAGCCCAGTTCTCGTGGGATGTCTGCGGCGGGAGCTCGCGTCAAGTCTCGCACTGGGCCGTTTTTTTTCATGATGACCTGGTCGGGCCAACTCGAACCCCCCCAGCCTCGACTACATGTAAGAGTGACCCTTCGCCGGAGTGACCTGTGGCGTGGGGCCCCCCGATCGCCGAGCGCGGTGCGACAGCAGCGTCTGGCGCGCTTGTGCTTGGTGCCCCCCCCCCCGCGGCCCCCAAGCGGCCCCGCGCCACAGGCCACTCCTGCCTGGGGCCACTCCTGCGTGCAGCCGATGACCCGAGCCTTGCCTCGGGGGTGGACAGACCTCCTACCCTGACACGTCGATTGAGGAATTGGCCGTGTTCGGCTCGCGGGAGGGCGTCGCGGCCGCCGTCTTTGCGGGTCCAGGTCCGTCGGTTTCGGCCCCAGGCCGTTTTCACCAAGGGGAGGTCTACGAAAGGCAGGCTTGTCCACCGCCGAAACTTGCGCCTCCCCGGCAGGTGCGCACGGCTCCCTCCTCGCTGAAGCTCGCGGGGCGCTCCCGGGTGCAGCTGGAGGAGCGCCTCGACACCAAGCGGCGGTCCGCGACCCAGCGGCTGGACCTCGACGACGAGGCCGAGGAGCGGAGACCCCCCCTCCGCGCCCTCCGCCCCTCGGCCAGGGCGGGGAGGCCGGCGACGGTGACCACGACGGCGAGGACGGCGATGACGACGGCGGCGGCGACGGCGAAGAGGACGGCGAAGACGACGGCGAAGACGACGGCGACCTCTCTGGTCGGGGAGGGCGAATCGAGGATCGAGGCTGACTGGGCGTTTCTGCTCCCTCTCGGGCCTCCGGGTGTCTCTCGGAGGCCTCTTCTGGTGGCCTCCTGGGGACCTCCAGGGTTGGGGCCTCTTGGAGTCCCCCTGGGTCCCCGATGCCTTCGTTGACGGGGGTTTGGTAGAAAGAGAGAGAGATACTCAGACGAACATGCCAAGACGTGAGCATACTTTAAGATCTTCTCAGCACTGCAACTCGAGCACGGGGCCACCAGGTAGCGCTGCGAGCACCCGTGAACCAGAAGCAGCGCATAGCAGAGCGAGGAGACCTGTCCTTCCCGAGAGGGCGGCGCGAGAGAGCGTGAAGAATCGAGCACGCGCCGCGCTTCGCGCGGGGCAGTCTTACGGCCCAGGGCAACAAGCAACAAACGCTGGGGCGTGCGAACTACAGGGGGGGGTGCTCGCGCGCGCGCGCCCAGCGAGGACCTCCTGAGCCCCGACGAGAGGGGCTGGCCGACCCACGTGCTGCGCGTGGGCGTCGACGCCTGCGAGCAGCTGCCCTACGAGCAGGGCTCGCAGGACCAGTTCTTCGTCACCGTCGACTGCTGGCCGCTGGTCGACGAGCACGGCAACGACAAGATGGACTCCGCGGAGGGGGTCCTCGGGGGTGGGCTCTGTCGGCAGAGCAGGCGCCAAGGGGGATGGGATGGGGCCCGGAGGGGGTCGGCTGTTGGTGCCAGGCCTCCCGAGGCGGCCCACGATTTCTGAGGGGGAGGGCCCCCTAGTTGGCCCCCTAGTTGGCCTCCTCCCCCTCCTCCTCCTCCTCCTCCTCCTCCTCCTCCTCCTCCTCCTCCTCCTCCTCCTCCTCCTTGGCAACTAGGGTTCGCATGTGGCCCCCTAATTGGCCTGCCGTGGCCTGGTGTCCTGTCTGACGGGTCGGGCCTTCTGCGTCGGGCCGTGCGCGGTCTGCCACGGCGACGGCCCTCGGCGGCGTCGCCGGTGGCGTCGGGAGGGCGTGCGCAGCGGGTGCCGCCTGGGCTCTCGCGGTCTCTCGCAGCGTGGGTAGCGATGGCCTGGCCCAGCTGCGGCTTCGCTCTGCTCGGCGCTGCGCGGCCGTGCTTCGCGTGCGCTGCCCTGGATTGCATGCACGACGTGTGTTGCCGTAGATAAGCACGCCACCAGACAACCACCAACAGTGCACCAAGTTTGCTGCACCACGCAGATGGCACTACGCGTCGCGCGGAAGAGTCGTTAGGGGCACACGCGCGCTGGCGTCATGCTCTCTGAGAACCACGTTCTGTAAGAGCGTGCGCTGACCAGGCTCTCTGGCCCGAGCGCCGCGCCCTTGCAGGATCTTCCTCCCCCCAGGACGCACGTCAGCTCCTCGCCTTCATTTCCCTCTATTCGGCGGCGAGCCCGGGGGGGAATTTCACAGGGGTATCGGGCCTTCTCAGACGGTTCGGAAGGCCTCGGGCCTTCTCTAAGAAGGCCCGAGGGCCTCTGAGAAGCCCCGCCGCCTTCTGAACAGGCCTGCTCCCTCTCGCTTCCCCCCGTGAGCGCCGCCGAGAAGAGGTTGAGCGCAGAAGAGATTTTGGGACACGGGTTATGATGAATTCTTCACGCTTCGCGTATCCGCGTATCCCCTGCCGTCTGAGGGGGCTGGCCGACGCTCCTGTCCTAGCCAATTAGCCTCGCCCGTGGCCCGGACGTTGCCTTCGCCGCCTGACCCTTGTCTCGCGGCCGCGACCAAAAAAGTATCCGCGTATCCCCACCAGCAGTTCCAGCATTTTGCTGGGCTGCAAATGCCTGAGCTTCCCTGGACGCCCTCAGCTTGCCATCTCTCCCGCGCAGCCTGTCGCTGCTCGGTGAGTGGGCCGGCCGGCCTGCGGCGCGTTTAGTAGCTAATTAGGCCGCTTCCGTGTCCCGGAGCGCTTCTGACTCCGCTTGCGCCCTCGCTAGCGGACGCGACCATAAAACATATCCCCACCAGACCATTCAGAAACGCTGTCCATGAGAGCTGACGGGACGTTAGAGGAATAGACACATATACTGAACCAAAGCGGGCAACAAAATGAACTTAGGATGCGGAGGAGGAGGAGGGGAGCAGGATGATGATTAGGAGGAGGTCCAGTGAAAACCCAAGAGTCATCAACGATGTTGGAATAAACCCTCCCTCCAAGCTTCCTCTTCATAGGCCCCTACGACGATTCATTTTCACAGGGAGCTGCCTCGTTGCAAGACAACCGTTTGAAGAACCTGATGCATGCCAAAACATTGTTTTCGGGATTCCAACGCCTCGGATCAACCTGACTGTTGTGTCTGGACGATCTTGACTCGTGCCAGAACATCATTCCGAGGAGGACGAGAAAGATAACAACCATGAAAAGGATGGCGAGGAGGATGAGAGGATGAGGACGAGGACAAGAAGGACGAAGACGAGGAGGACGAGGACGAGGACTCTGGCAGCCATCTCGGGGTCTTCTTGAGGCTCTCTTGGAGCCCTCTTGGGGCTCTCTCGGGGCGTTCTTGAGGCTCTTTCGGTGGGAATCGGGGTCCTTTCGGGGCTCTTTTGGGGGTCTTGGGGGCCTCTAGCGCTCTAAGGAGCCCTAGAGGGCCTCTTGGGGCCTTCTTGGAGGCCATCGATCAAAAGCGGGGGGTGCTTTACTTGGGTCCCCTCTCAAGAGCCCTCAACACCATCTCTTGGGGCGCTCTTGGGGCCGTCCCAGGGGGCTTTGGGCCCCTCTCGGGGCTCTCCCGGGCCATCCTGGGGTCCTCTCGAGGCCCCCCAAACAGCGCAGCGCAAGCGAAACGGCGAGAAGGCACACATCGTGTTTGCTCCTTGAGGTTTCGATGGATTTTGTTCGTTGCTCCAGCGACTCGTCGCCATAATCTCCACAGGGCGGGCGCATGTGGGGGAAGGCGCCTCCCAGGCCCGGCGGCGGCCTCGCGGCGCGGTCCGGCAGCGCGCACTAGCGCTTGTTCTGGCTCGGTCTCAGGGTCCGGCAGCGCTCCCTGTGTCAGTCGGGGGTGGACAGACCTCCTACCCTGACACGTCGATTCAGGAATTGGCCGTTTTCGGTTCGCGAGAGGGCGTCGCGGCCGTCGTCTTTGCGGGTCGAGGTCCGTCGGTTTCGGTCCCAGGCCGTTCTCACTAAGGGGAGGTCTTCAAAAGGGAGGTTTGTCCACCGCTGAGTCAGTTCAGTATCGTTTAACCGATCCCCATCCCCATTCCCATCCCCGTTCCGATCCCCACCATCCCACCATCCTAGTTTGGGATATGCCCCTCGAAGCCCGAAGGGGACCGCCGACATCCCCATCTCGGGGGTACATCGGCCAGTGGGGACCAGGCCACGCCACTGGAAATAGGGATCGGTTAAACGATGCTCACTGTGGCGTTCTGGCTTGTTTTGGTCCAGAAATTAGGCTAACTGTAATGCATGTCAGCCCTCCCAGATCCCGAAGCGAGACTCACGCTGCTGTTCTCGCTCGATTTGGCCCAGTAGTGATGCTCATCATTGTGTTCTGGTTCGATCTCCTTTCGCCAGAGTCTCCGCAGGGGAGGCCAGGGAGAGGCGTCTCATCGGTCCAGCGGCGATCCGGAGTCGACTTGCTATGGTGTTCTAGCTCGATGCCAGCCCTCGCAGATCCAGAAATGGGACTCACTCAGGTGTTCTGGTTCGATTTGGTCCAGAAATGAAGCTCACTATTGTGTTCTGGCTAGAAGTGAGCCCTCCCATATTTAGAGGTGAGACTCACTATGGTTTTCTGGTTTGCTTTGGACAAGAAATGAGACTCACAACGGTGTTCTGGCTTGATCTCAGCTCAAGGATTCATGCCACCAAAATATGCACAGGGGGTCGAGCTTCCGAGCTCAATTGCAGCCTTCGCAGAACCAGAAATGAGACTCACTCTGGTGTTGTGGAAAAGAAACCCATGTATTTCATAGTTGTTCCTATATATTGCCCCTTTTCCTGGGGCTCGTATCTCATGTGTGGGGCTCGAATCCTTTTTAGTGTGCCTATATATGTATATTGCCCCTCTCCTGTTTCTTGATCCCTATGTGTTTTATGTATGTGCCACTGGATTGCCCCTTCCCTGTGGCTCGAATTAACATGTTTTGACAGATGTGCCCATAGCTTGGCCCTCTCCTCGGGCTACATATGTGCCTATATGTTGCCCCATTCCTGGGGCTCGAATCCTGTGTGTCTCATTCATGTGTGGCTCGAACCCTCTGTGCCTTTCGATTGCCCCTCGCCTGTGGCTCGAACACTGTGTGGGCTTTCGTATGTACCCATCGATATTGGCTGGAGTCCTGTGTGTTTTACGTATGTGCCTACATATTACCCCTGTTCTGCGGTGCGCATCCCGTGTTTTACGTAAGTGCCTTTCGATTGCCCTTCTCCTGTGGCTCGAGCCCTACGTGCTTTACGTATGTGCCTATCGATCGCCTCCTTCTTGTGGCTCGAATTCTATGTATCTCCCCAGGCCTCCCCGGGCCCCAGGACGGAACGTCGGAAGTTTATGTGTGTTCGGTGTCGATTCGTTGATTTTTTCCCCCCCGGGCTTCCCGAGGCCTCACAACCCGGTCTCCTGTGGCTCGAATTCTGTGTGTTTTACGTCTGTTCCTACATTTTGGCCGTCTCCTGTGGCTCGAATCCTTTTTGTTTCACGTGTTTGCTTATAGGTTGCCCCTCTGGTGCTCGAGCCCTGGGTGTTCTACGCATGTGCCTATAGATTGCCCCCCTCTCCCGTGGCGCGAATCCTTGTGTTTTACGTGTGTGCCTTTACCTTGTCCTTCTCTTGTGTGTCGAACCTTACGTTTCTTACGTCTGTGCCTATATATTGCCCTTTACTTGTGGCTCGAATCCGCTCTGTGTTTACGTATTTGTCTGCGCGCTGTGGCGCGCGGGCGATGGATGCGCCGGTGGCGCGGGCGAACCATGGCGGGTGCGCGCCGCGGCCGCCGTTGCCGTTGCCTTCCCGCCCGAACAACCCCCCCCACCGCGGGCGACGGCAGGTGCCCGGGAAAGCAGAAGCGGCCGCCACCCCGCGCGGCGCCGCGGCGCGCAGAATGCAAAGTCGGGCAATCAGCTGTTCATGTATTCGAGCGCGGCGCTGTCCAGCCTGCTGCGCCCGCGCGCTCGCGACGGCGGTGCTGCTCGGCCCGTTGCGCCCGCGCGTTCAGGGCCGCGGCGTGCCTGGGAGCCGCGGCGCCGCGCAGCCTGCGGCGCGTGTCGTGTTCCGCGAGTGCCGACAGGGGGGGACATCGTCGTTGTCTTCCATCCTCTGCTCCCGACGCGAAACACGGCCACGCAGCGCAGAGCAGAGCGAAGCCGCAGCTGGGCCAGGCCATCGTTACCCACGCTGCGAGAAACCACGAGAGCCCAGGCGGCACCCACTGCGCAACCCTCCCGACGTCACCAGCGACGCCGCCGAGGGCCGTGCCGTGGCAGACCGCGCACGGCCCGACGCAGAAGGCCCGACCCGCCAGACAGGACACCGCTCCCGGCGAGACGGTGGAGTCGTTCGATCCCGACACGGGAGTGGGCCGAACGACTCCGCGGTCCACGGGGGTCCGCCGAGATCTCGCTCCTGGTTCAGAGGGGGGTCGTGGAGTTTCGTCGCGGCTCTTGTGCGCGTCACCATCGTAGCCGCCAGCGGGGCAAAATCATCTTCGTCGTCTGCGCGCGTGGGACACGTGCCTCAGCTGCCATCCGGGCTCTCTGCTGGGGTGCTTGCCCCTCAGGGGCGTCCTTCGGGGGCTCCGGGTGCATGCGGGGCCGTGTCGGAGCTGTGTTTTGGGCCTCTTGGAGCACGTGGGGAGCAGCGTGGAGCTTCGTTCGGTCCTCTCGAGCCCTCTCGGATGCCGCCTTGGGGCTTCGGACTCGGGCGCCCTCGCGTGGCCATTTTGGGTCATTCTGGGCGCCGTGGCCGCTCGGGGGGGGGGGGGTCTCCTCGGGGAGGAGAGGGTCTTGGAAGAGGACAGCAGAATCTCGTTATGCCACCAACTCCAAAAGGGCTGGTGGGATTAATGAGAACAGGTGTTTTGTCGCGCGGTCTCGTGAACTTGATGTTCGAGAGTGTAACAATGTTTCCCGTGCCGTGATCGCAACGTGGCATGAAATGGCGATGACAGCAGGATGATCTATTGTTTTGTAGATTGGCCAATTTTAGATCTGAAGCAGCGCGACATTGCCCTTTCAAATATGGTTTTACGCATGCAGCAGCTCAGGGGCAGTATGATTCGAGAATCCGCATTTTTTTGGCACTGATGTATGAAACGCCGTCTGAGATCTGCACTTGTGAGATCGGGCATGCATTGCGCGATTTTTTTTTGGGGGCGGGGGGGCGGGGGGTGAGTTTCGTATTTCTATGTTTTTTGTTTGTTGTTTTTTGGGTTTTCCGTTTTGGGTTTTTGTTTGTGGTTGTTGATGTATTTGGTTTTTGACGCTGTCGTTGGCGTCCAAAAGTGCCGTTGCGGACAGTAGGTGTTTCGTGACATGATGCCAGCTTGGGTTTCACGTGGTTGCAGAATCAATGATGTGCATTCGCGTCCAAATGCACGGATCCAGAAGGCACTCCCAGAGTGCGGGTGGGGATAAGGACATCATCTTGGCCGTCTTGTTCGAAAGGGGCAGACAGGAAGGAGGCGTGACGAAGAGCCGGAATAGGGAGGAGGAGGACGAGGAGTATGGGGAATGCGAAGGGGAAGGGGGGGAGTGGGGAGGCAGGATGAGGATGTGGAGGGGGAAGGGGGTGTAAGAGGAAGCGGAAGAGATGAAGAGGAATGAGGAAAAGGGCATGATGATGACGATGACGATGATGGTGGTGATGACGATGATGATGCTGGTGATGATGATGATGATGATGATGATGATTATGATGATGATGATGATGATGATGATGCTGATGATGATGATGATGATGATGATGATGATGATGATGATGATACTGATGATGATGATGCTGATGATGATGATGATGATGACTCTGATGATGATGATGATGATGATGATGATGATGATGGTAATGGTGATGATTATGATGAGGATGGCCATGTCGATGATGGTGCTGATGACGATGC
The DNA here is from genome assembly GCA_963575745.1 of Prorocentrum cordatum. Classification (NCBI taxonomy): domain Eukaryota; class Dinophyceae; order Prorocentrales; family Prorocentraceae; genus Prorocentrum; species Prorocentrum cordatum. Next base: position 45,461 of record CAUYUJ010001482.1, on the reverse strand, counting down.
TGATCGTGTTGATGATGACGGTGACGTTGGCAATTCTGTTGCTGATGATGTTGACGGTGAAGATGATGTTGCTGGTAAGGAGATGGCTATGATTATGATGCGGATGATGATGCGGACGATGATGCTGATGCCGTTGAAGAGGGCCATGATGATGACGATGACGACGGCAATGGCGATGCTGCTGCTGATGATGATGCTGATGATGATGATGCTGATGATGATGATGATGATGATGCTGATGCTGATGATGATGATGATGATGATGATGATGATGATGATGATGATGATGATGATGATGATGATGATGATGATTGCAATCGATCGGTTATTCAGGGGAGACGATCGATGATAGGTTGCTGTGAATGCTGCTGATGTTGCTGATGTTGCTGCTGCTGGTGATGATGATAATGGTACTGCTGACAATGATGATGCAGATGATGATGCTGCTGCTGCTGATGATGATGATGATGATGATGGCGGCGACGACGATGATCATGATTATTATGATGATGCTTATGATGAATGTGGTGATGATGATCATGATGATGCTGGTGATGATGCTGCTGCTGATGCTGATGATGCTGATGATGATGCTGCTGATGATGATGACTCTGATGATGAGGATGATGATTCTGATGATCATGATGGTGATGGTGATGGTGATGGTGATGATGGTGGTGTCGGTGGAGCTGCTGCTGCTGCTGCTGCTGCTCCTGGTGGTGGTGGTGGTGGTGGTGGTGGTGGTGATGATGATGATGATGATGATGATGATGATGATGATGATGATGATGATGATGATGACGATGATGATTGCGGTGGTGATGGTGATGATGATGCTGAGGAGGAGGAGGAGGAGGAGGAGGAGGAGGAGGAGGAGGATCAGGAGGAAGAGGAGGGGGAGGCAGAGGAGGAGCAGCACCGTACCAGGAGGACGGCGAAGACGCCGCGGCGGAGGGCCGCCGACCCGCCGGCAGGTCACCCGGTTCTGCACGAAGTACAGGACCCCGCGGAACTACGTGATGGCCGGGCTCGCGGCGAGCGCCGACGAGAACGAGGCGGGCGCGGGCGCCTCCGTCCCGCAGGTTAGCCTATAGGGCCCCGGCAGGCGCGCCCAGGGGTTTTTTAGGAGCCTCCGAGCTGGCCCTCGGAGAGAGCTCCGAGGCGCCCCGAGAGGCCTCCAAGAGCCCAGGAGACTTCACCACCCACCAAACCACCCCAACCCAACCCGAAGGCTCAGATTTACCCTCGATTTCTAGTGGGGGGGGGTCGGGAAACATCGAAAAAACACATGTGGAACCCTTACCCCCCCCAACCCGAAATTCGGGTCTTCGGGTTGGGTTGGGGTGGTCTGGTAGGTAGTCAAGACTTGAGGAACTGGCCGAACATGCTCCCAAGACGGGAAGGCCCCAGGACCCCCACTTCTCCTCGTGTTCCTGGTCCCCCTCGTCATCGTCGCCGTTTTCCTTGTTGCCCGCATGCTCGCCAATTCGCCCCTGATGGCCGCAGTTCCGAGCAGGAGAGGTCGCGACCGTTGCAGTTCGATGCCATTTCAGGCTGAGTCCTCGCCCGAGAGAGAGAGACCTGCTCCCCGGCTGCTGTCGCGACCCTCTTGTCCCGACAACCTCCCACGGCTCGTCCCGTCGCATCAGTTCTTCGACGAACCAACAGCACACACCCATACCCATAGAGGGGTCGGAGAGGGCTGTGGGTGCGTGTTGTCGGATGGGGGTCCCCGCTCGAACGGGAGCGTTCCCGAGGGTCCGACAACCCGCACCCAATACCCACAGCCAGTCCTCCTCTCCCAACGACCCCCCCATGGGTATGGGTGTGTGTTGTCGGGCGAAGAGAACTATGCACATGCACTGATCCTGGCAAGGCCCATCCTTGACCCAGGATCGGTGCATATGCCTTCCTGGCCAAGGCAGGAGGGCGTATGCACCGATCCTGGGCTCAGGATGGGCCTGGCCAGAATCGGTGCATGTGCATAGTTCTTTTCCCTCTGTGTTGCTCGTTCGTCATTCTTCGGCTCGGCGGAGCCCGGAAGGCGGGCGCAGGTTCGTCCCAGCGGCCCGGCGGAGCCCGAGCCCCTCTGCCGTGGCCCTGGGCCGAGCGGTCGGCGGCCGGCCCGCGGCGGGCTCTCCGCCGAGGCCCGCGCGCGCAGGCGGGGTCGCCCCAGGGCGGCGCGCCGAGAGCCTCGAGGCGGGCGTGCCCCCCTGCAGGAGGCATACTCGAGGAGAGGCCAACAACAGTCAGGGGACGGTTTCGCGATTCTCTTCGACAGTGCTTGCATATTTTTTTGTTGGGACCCTTTGTTTTTGGTGATCTTTCGTCCGCCGTCCGCCTGTGGGGGGACATGCCCAGCCGAATGCTGGCTGGCCGTGCTCCGAGGCACCTCTTGGGCTCCGAGGCATCTCTCGAGCAGCCCGGTGCAGCGCTCGGTGTGCGAGCCGGCGAGGAGCAGGCGGGCGGACGGCCTTCGCCGGCGGATCGCCGTCGAAACCGAGGCCGAGGCCGTCGCCTTCGGCTCGGCTTCCGTTCGATCGCGCTGCTCGACGGGCGTCTCGCCGGCGTCGTGCTGAGCCGAGGAGTGGAGCGACGTGGGGACTCGGAGGAGGGGAGAGGAGGAGGAGGAGGAGGAGGAGGAGGAGGAGGAGGAGGAGGAGGAGGAGGAGGAGGAGGAGGAGGAGGAGGAGGAGGAGGAGGAGGAGGAGGAGGAGGAGGAGGAGGAGGCTCGGAGCGTGGCAGACGCCCGCTCGCCGAGGTGAGCCTTCCGGGGAGCCTTCCCCCGCCGAGGGCCACGGCCACGCCCTCGTCTCCAGGGCCAAGAGAAGTCCTCGGAGCAGGGCCCGAGGCCGGTCTCGCCGCTGGGGGCTCAGGGAGGTGCGGGAGAGAGAGGTGCTGGGCATGCCGGCGAGCCACGGCCAGTGCGAGAGGGCGTCTCTCCGCCGCCAGCGGGGTGGAGGCGTGCCCGCGCCAGAGCGCACAGGTGGTCACTCAGGCGTCCGACGAGGAAGACATGGTCGTGCAGCAGCAGACGGTGGCCCCTGACATGGGCCATGCCGTCAAGGCGGCCGACGAGGAGTTTCTTGGCATCGGCGCGGGTGCGTTCGAGCTGCCGTCGGAGACGTGGGATGCGAAACGCCAGCATATTGTGACCGATTTCTAAGTGGGTATCCAGACAACGAGCCCGAAGATTCTCGAGTCCATGGGTAGAGTCGATCGCGTAAGCGTGTACAACCTTGTGAGTGTAGAGCATGGGCACCGCAAGCTTCAGCCCATCGAGCGCTGCTTGGGCGACGTGAGCGCCGAGGTGCAGCAGCGCGACATGCGGACTCCCGTGGAGGGGTCGCACGTCTTCCGGGACGGTACGAGGTCCGCGTCGATGGGGCGCCCCGACCCCGTGCAAGCGGTGTGGGCGGAGCTGGGGCGGATCCCAAGCAGCGATAAGAATGTGGGACAGCTGAGGGAGGAGCAGGCGGCCGCCTCGAGGGACAGGGCGGATGAACTCCTCCCGGCAGGTCATGATGTTGACCCCGACTCCGTGGGCTGTGTCGACCCGGAGTTGTCGACGGAGAGGCGCGGGGATGAGGCGATGGCCACTGGCCGCGGTCGCTTCTTCCCTTGCCAGTCTCGGAATGGGGGCGACGTGGGCGCTGGAGCCAGCGGGCGATGTTCCCGCGGTGCCGGGCGCCGCCGCAAGAAATGATGGGCGCTGCGGGGAGGGCTCGTGGCGGAGCTCGCGGTGGCGCTCCACCTGTTGGGTGTTGGCTCAGACGATGTGCCCAGACGTGCGGGGCAGGGGCCCCGCGGGATGCGCCAGATGTGCTTGGGGCATCTCGCCGAGTGCTGCGCGGCGACGGAGCCCCCTCCTCTCGAAGAAAACGCCATCGACATGAATTTTTGGCGCTCCGCGCGGATTTCTTGGTTCCGTGGTGGGCCCCCCCGGCGGCGCCTCCGCCGCCGCCCCTGGCGCGCGGAGCGCGCCGGGGAGGGGGGGGTCCACCGCAGATCCAAGAAGTCCGCGCGGAGCGCCAACAGTTTATGTTCATGGCGTTTTTTCTTGTATCATCCAGATCAGTCGGTCGATCGAGGCGGCCCTGCGGGAGCTTCAGGTCGGCGCGGGCTCTCCTGGCGGCGGGCCCGTCGCGGCCTCTCGCGCCCCTGCTGGCCGTGGGCGGCGCTCCTGTGCCCCTGAGCAAGGCGTTGGGTGATTATGGTCCAGATGTCGCGCGGACGTTCGCGTCTTCGACGGCTCTGCCAATGCGAAGTGCCGAGATTTCCAAGGGGCAGGCTGGCTTCTGCCGCCCGCGCCGTGGGCCCTGCGCCGCGACGGCCGGCGGCGCGCCCAGCCCTTGTCGAGGGGGATAGGGGGCTGGGGGCGTGCTGGAGTTCAGGGTGGAGGGGTTCCGATCCTGGGCGGTGCCGCGGCGGCAGCTTCAAGTGCTCCGGGCGGAGCAGAAAGCCTCTCGCGCCCGGGGGCAGCTCCGCAAATTCGATCGGATTCTCTCCTGGGGAGGGTGCTGTGGGCGGCAGGCGTGGCCCTCGGGGGCGCCTTCCACGGCGTGGGGCTGCCGTCCGACACCGCGCGCGACCTGGGCGGGCGCCCTGTTGCTGGGCGGGCGCGCTGGGCGCGCCCGGGCCCGGCAGTGCCCCCCGTGGTTTCTGCGCGCGCGCTCGACCTGTTCCGCGGAATTCCGACAAGTTTCCCCATGGGGAAGCTCAGCTTCGGAGTTTTTTCAAAGGTGGTCGACGGCGCGCCCGCGCTGGATGTTCGTGGCGGAGCCTCCGCTGCGCGCGCTGACGGCTTCGTTGCTGTTGGAGCTGATCCTTATAGGCCCGCGGTGCTCCAGAAGTCGGCCCGAGAGACCCTGACTGCTGTGGGGGCCCCCGCTTCGCAATCCGGATGGGCCCGCGCCGGTCTCGGAGCAGCTTGGCTGGGTCCTCGACGAGGGCCGCGGGCCCCCTGGGCCGAAGAGTCGTTGTGCATGGGGGCTCCGCGTGGGTATTCAGGATGCGCTGGCTCTTGGGCATGCTTCGGGGCGGCCGGTCGGTGAGGTCGCTAGTCACTTCGCCTTCGCTGCCCTTGCTCGGCAAGTTCTGCGGGCCGCGTTCAGCGCCGTGTGCGCTCTCTCCCGCAAGTACTCCGATCGCGTGGCGAGGCTTCCGCCGGCTGTTCGCCGAGAACTCCGCTGGGCCGCCCTCTCATTCCGCCGGCGTGGGCCGGTCTCCGGGCGTCCTGGTCTCCCAGGATTTTCCCGAGCGACGCGGGCGAGGAGGGGGGGGGCGTGCCAGAGAGCTCAACGTCGACGCTATTCGTGTTGCGGGGGAGTGAGGGGGGAGGTGGCAATGCCCGCGTTGTTTCCGATCGCGACCTTGCAATTGCCTCGCCGAGCCGAGCGATCCGGCGGCCGTCGCGGGGGGCCTCTGCGACGTCGCGAAGCCCGGGTCAGTGCCCGAGCTCGTCGCGTCGCCGATGAAGGAGCAGGAGGTTATCGCGGAGGAGAGGTGGAAGGGCCCAGAGGTGGAGGGCGAGCTGCGCGGTGGACAGTGGCAGGTGGTGTTGAGTGGGGGTCGGTCCTGAGCCGCGAAAATCATTGCGCTCGAGGGTCGTGCGCTCGTTCATTCTCTTAGTCTCTTCGGCGTGGACTTCGTGGCTCGGAGTCCTTCGGCAAGTGGATCCTCTTCTTCTGTGAAACTACGGAAATTGTGTGTACGATGGAGATCTAAGAGGCGCTCCTCGGCCGGGGGGGTCCTCCGAGTGGCCCGGCAATGTGCCGCTTGGTGCCTCGCTGGGGCTGTGCGGGCGTCTGTGCGCTGGATCCCGTCCAAGCGGAGCGTTCTTGTCTTGCCGTCGCACCGCCGTATCCGCATTGGGCCTGGATCGATGGGCCCGAGGCGGGCGCTGCCGAGGCGCTCGAGCTTTCTCGCAGGACCTCTGCGTCGCTCAGCGCGGGGGGCCAGGTGGCCGACTGCCGCGAGGGTCGCCGCGAGTTCGCCGAGTTGGCCGCGCTGGGGCTCGCCTCCGGCGCCGTCCAATGGGCGCGTCGCCCCCCGAGTGGTGCAGCGCGGCGCGGTGGAGGTCTTGAGCCGGACGGCGAGGCGCGCTCGGCAGGTGGGCCCGCGGCGGCAGCAGAGGCGCTGCGGCTGGGGCGGGCGCCGCCCGCGGTCGTCCTCCGGAGCCGCATGGCTGGCGCGAGCTGCCCGCCGCGGGCAGGGCGCGGCCTGGGCCAGGCGCCGAGGCTGCGGCGGGGCGGGGGCCCGCGCTGGTGCTGCAGCTGGCTCTGGTGATCCCCGAGGCCGCGGCGACGCGCGAGGCGCCGTGGCGGGGCGTCCTCCGTCTTGGGGCCCCTGCTCCGCCGTCGGGCCGCCCGCGGCTGGCGTCGCTCGACGCGCGCGGAGCCCGGCGGCGAGGTGGCCGGCTCGATGGGCCTGGGGCATCTGTTCGGCGAGCTGGCCCAGAGCGTGGCGCAGGGGATTGGCGGAGAAGTACTTCTGGGCGCAGCTCGCATTGGCGTGGCGGCCAGTTCCATCCCCGCTTAACGCTGGCGCTGAAGGGCGGGGGGCGGCTGGCTCCGGGGCGGGCGGGGCTGCCGCTGCCATGGGAGGTCGTCGAGCTGATTGCGCTGAATGTTTGCTGGGCGGGCTCGCAGGCGAAGGTCGCCCGGTCGATTGTCGTTCCGTTGTTGCCTGCGGGCCAGCGATCTCCAGCGAGTGGCGCGGGGGATGGTCGCGGCAAGCTGGGCGGTCGTGCTGCTTCTCTTCGGAGTGCAGGTCGGCGCCGCGACGAGAGTGTGACGTGGCCGCGGTGTTCGACTTGCCATGTTCTCGCCTCCTCGCGCCGGAGCTGGCGCGCCGCGGGAGGTGGCGCCGTCGCGGAAAAGCCTGTTCGGCCGCCGGCACTCCGACCTCGCGCGTGAGTCCAGGGGGGCGGCCGCGCAGGGGCGGGTCGACGACTTGGGGGCGGAGCCCAACGTGCTCCGCCGTGGCGGGCCCGGCCGCGACCGCGAGCGGCAGCTGAGGGCGCTGTGGGCGATCGCGGCGCGAGGGCTTTGGCGCGGCGACTCCGGCGCCGGGCGCTGCCCGGAGGTCAGCCAGGCGGGCGATCAGTTGCAGCGGCTGCCGCCCTGCGGCCATGCGAGGGGGGTCGCGGCGGCGACCCAGCAGCTGACCTCCCTTGCAGGGCTTTCGCTCGCGCCCTGGCCAGTTGCGGTGCCAGGCTCGTGCGTCCGCAGGTGTGCGTGCAATTTTTCAGTGAGTATGGGGGCCACTCCGCTGCTCTGCGAGACACAGGCTTCGTCGCCTTCGAACGGGGTCTCCACCGTGGGGCCCAGTGGGGCCTCCCGAAACGGCAGACCCAACAGCTGGTGAGGGGGTGGACTTTGTTTGGGCTTGCGTGGGGCGTTTTCATGGGGGCGCCTTGCAGGGGCGCTGGGCCCTTGCAGCTCCTGAATCAGCTGGGCCCCGTGCTCTCCTTTCGTTTTCGAAGCGGCCAATTTTTGATAGATCTGCCGAATAGGACGCATCTGGCGATTCCGAATGCCGTTCGGATTGGCGGTATTCTTGCAGCGCTCAGTTGCCGCATTTTCGGAGCTCGCGTGCCTCATCCAGCATCCGGCCGCCTGGGAAAATCTCGCCCGATCACGTCTTTGGCTTCTCCAGCGCCCTCGAAAGTCGGCGGCGGCGGTGCATGCAGACATGTGGCAGTTCGGCTTCCCGTGGAAGAAATCGATTCACTTTCTGGGCGATCGTGCTTCTTTTTTGTGCCTCTCGGTTCGGTGCCAGGGCAAATTCTATTCCCGGACAGGGAGAAAACGCTCCTTCATCCATTGGCTGGTTATCGGTGGGGGGTTCAAAACAAAAACCGCCTAATAATACCCGTGCAATTACCTTGGGTGTGGCCCTCGCCTTCTTTGTCGATCGCGCCTACAGTAGGTCAAAAACGATTCCTTAAAGACGGTGTTTTTGAGTTTTGTTGTTGTTGTTCTTGTTGTTGTGGTTGTTGGGGTTGTGGTTGTTGTGGTCGTTGTGGTCGTGGTTGTGGTTGTGGTTGTGGTTGTGGTTGTGGTTGTGGTTGTGGTTGTTGTTGCTGTTGAACAAGGCGGGTTTGAAGGTTGCTCCCCCCGACAACCAGCAACCCAGCACCCCCCCCTCCTGAACGGCCTTCGGCCTCCCCGTTCGGGGTGGGCTACGCCCTGTCCAGGGGGGAGTGTTTCCAACCCTATACGAACCCAGCCCTACCAGGCCGTATGGGGTCTGTGTGGGATCCGATACGAGCGCATCGGATTCCCGAAAGATTCGTAGGATACCCTCGGGGTCTTCAGGGTTCACTGGTTCCCTCGGGATTGCCAGAATTCCTATGGATTCCTCTGATTTTTGACGGGTTTACTACTACTAGTACAACAACAACAACAACTACTACTACTACTACTACTGCTGTTGCCACTACTACTGCTACTACTACTACTACTACTACTACTACTACTACTACTACTACTACTACTGTTGCCACTACTACTACTTCGACTAGTAGTAGTAGTAGTAGTAGTAGTAGTAGTAGTAGTAGTAGTAGTAGTAGTAGTAGTAGTAGTGTAGTAGTAATAGTAGTAATAATAGTAGTCGTAGTAATAGTAGTAGTAGTAGTAGTAGTAGTAGTAGTAGTAGTAGTAGTACTACTACTAATACCAGTACTACTACTATGACGACGACGACTACTACTACTACTACCATTCGTATTATGCGTACTACCACCACTACTAATACTACCAGCACTACTACTGCTACCACTAATACGCCTACTACTATTACCTATTACTATCATTATTTCCACTTCTATTAGTAATACTACGGCTGCTATTTGTTTTGCTAGTACTACTCGCATCGCGAATCGTACTACTATTGCAACAACTACCATTACTACTGCTACTACGACTACTACTACTACTAAAACCGCTACTGCTACTACTACTATCACTAGTTCTAATAATAGGACTACCACTAGTAGTAGGACTAGTAGTAGTAGTAGTAGTAGTAGTAGTACTAGTAGTAGTAGTAGTAGTAGTAGTAGTAGTAGTAGTCGTAGTAGTAGTAGTAGTAGTAGTAGTAGTAGTCGTAGTCGTAGTAGTAGTAGTAGTAGTAGTAGTAGTAGTCGTAGTAGTAGTAGTAGTAGTCGTAGTAGTCGTAGTAGTCGTAGTAGTAGTAGTAGTAGTAGTAGTAGTAGTAGTAGTGGCAGTAGTAGTAGTAGTCGTCGAATAGTACTACTACCACTATTTCGAGTACTACTACTACTACTACCACCACTACTACTACTACTACTACCACTACTACTACTACTACTACTACTACTACCACTACCGCTACCACGATTACCACCACTTCTGGTATTACTCGTACTACCACGACTACTACCACGACGACTACTACTACTACTAGTAATACTAGTTCTACTGGTACTACTTGTACTACCAGTATTATTAAGTTTACTACACCACCGCGACTGCTAGTACTATTCCTACTACTAGTATTGCAAGTACTACTACTAGTACGACCACTGTTACTACCTCAATCAGGACTACCAGTACTACTCGTACTACTCGTACTACTAGTACTGCCAGTACTACTACTACTACTACTACTTCTACTACTACTACTACTACTACTACTACTACTACTACTAGTACATTTAGTAGTACTACCACTGCTGCTGCTGCTGCTACTACTATTACTGCTAATCGCACTACTCGTACTAGTGGTAGGAGTAGTCGTAGTAGTAGTAGTAGTAGTAGTAGTAGTAGTAGTAGTAGTAGTACTAGTAGTACTACTAATAGCAGTAGTAGTAGTAGTAGTAGTAGTAGTAGTAGTAGTAGTAGTAGTAGTAGTAGTATAGTAGTAGTAGTAGCAGTAGTCGTAGTCGTAGTAGTCGTAGTAGTAGTAGTAGTAGTAGTAGTAGTAGTAGTAGTAGTAGTAGTAGTAGTAGTAGTAGTAGTAGTAGTAGTAGTAGTAGTAGTAGTAGTAGTAATCGTAGTAGTAGTAGTAGTAGTAGTAGCAGTAGTAGTAGTAGTAGTAGTAGTAGTAGTAGTAGTAGTCGTAGTAGTAGTAGTAGTAGTAGTAGTAGTAGTAGTATTAGTAGTATTAATATTACTACTAGTGTTACCAGTACTACTTGTGCAACTAGTGATACTAGTAGTAAAACAACCCCACGACTATGAGTACGATTATCAGGACTACTACTACTACTACTACTACAACTACTACTACTACTACTACGACTACCAGTACTACTACTACTATTACTACTGCTACTACTACTACTACTACTACTACTACTACTACTTCTACGACTACTACTACTTCTGCTGAAAAGCCCATGGGATCTAGATAGGGTCTCTATAGGGATCCGAAAGAGCCTATAGGGATCTCTATCGGGTCTCTATAAGAATCCTAAAGAACCCTATAGGGATCCTAAAGGGATCCTGTTGGGATCCTATAGGCCTTGTAGGGTTTCCGTATGAGGCCCTATAGGGTTCCTCTAGACGCTGCAAGGTTTCCGTAGGGGCCCTATAAGGATCCTGTAGGCCCTGCAGGGTTTCCATAAGGGGCCCTCTACGGATCCGATGCGCCCTGCAGGCTTTCCATTAGGGCCCTATAGGGATCCTATACGCCTTGCAAGGTTTCCATCGGGGCCTTATAGGGATTCTATAGGCCCTGCAGGGCCTCCATCGGGATCCTATGGGGAGACTGTTCGGGAGCCTCGCCGGGGCGACTTTCAGAATCCGCTTGGAGCTTCGTCGGGAAAACGTAAGGGGAGCATTTTTTGTTGTTTTCGTTGGGTTGCTCGGTTGCTGGGTTGCTGGGGGGGGTGCTAGCCACGCGTCTTTGTTGGACGAGGCGGTCACAGCGAGGGCACCGGACGCGTCCCTCAGAACCGCTTTGACTTTGTTGTTTTTGTTTTTGTTGTTGTTCTGCTTTGAGATTGCCAAAGCATGTTTGACAAGTTTGCGTAATACACTGCCTTCGTCTCGGACTCGCAATTTGCAGGCTGACCGTCTCAACTTCCTGTCGAATCGTCCGTGCCCGTGCACCCTTCGCTGAAGCTTCATCGGGCATGTCGTGCCCCGGAAGAGGCGTTAGCTGACATCAGGCAGTCTCGTTCTCCTTGCTGTCTTCCTTTTTCTTGTCATCCTCCCCGCCGCCTCCTTTTCGTACTTGCCCTCCTCGTCGTACTTCTTTCGTGGGTCGAGTCCTCGTCTTCTGCATTGCCCCTGTCCTCATCCACACCGTCTTCCCCGTCTCTCTTGTCGCCCTGCTCGTCCCCTCCCTCGTCCTGTTCTTCGTGCTCGTCTTCTTCTTCCTCGCAGGCCTCGTGAGCATCCTGGTCGTCCTCCTCGTCCCCCAAGCCGTCCCCCTCGCCGTACCCCTTCTTGTCATCGTCCTCTCGCATACAGTCAACAACCCTAATAAGGACGCGCGACTTTGCTCAGGATACCCTTGCGTCCTTGCTCTTCCTTGCTCTTGCGTCCTTGTGGTTTTCGTCGTCCGCCGCCCAAAAAATCCCAACGTCGGCTTCCAAGGGTCTTGCGTCCTTACCGCGCGTCCTTATTTGGGACTGTATTCATCCTCGTCTTGCTTGTCCTCTTCCTCCTCCTCGATCTGGGGGGTTTTGGCAAAAAGTCCCTGAAGGCGCTCGCCCGGAAGGTCGGGAAGTTGATGGAGCAGAACGTGCCGATGGAAACGATCGCCCAGGCGTTCCCCTGAGCATGTGCATGCGGAGGGGGGAGACAAGAGCGATAATCATGGGGCGAACACGAGTTGCCACAACCCACCGTGCATGCACAGTGTTTGCCATCGTGGACCCCGAGCTGTGAGGTTGCTACGATTCCGAAGTGAGAGCCACGCGGTGCCGCGGCAGCGAGGTGGCAGCAGGCGGCAACGGGCGGCAACGGGCAGCAGGCGGCAAGGGGCGGCAACTGGCTTGAGCGTGGCGACTCTTCGGGACACCCCCGCAGGCGGCAGCGGCGGGAGATCGGAGGCGACGGGCTGGAATGCGGCGAGCTTCCTGGGCCCCCCCACGCGCCGCAGCGGGTCGGCGACATCGCAGAACGTGACGAATCCCCGGGACACCCATCCAGTTTTTTGGGAGGCGCAGGCGATAGCTCCAGCGCTGTCTGGGAATAGTGGAACGACGCCAGCAGGAACCGTTTCTGAAGAGTAATACGAGTCCCAGTGTCTGAAGGGCTGTGGCCTCTGCCGCCAGCCCCCATGCTGAGCCATCTTGTGGATTCCCCTCAGTAGTCTGGAGGTCTGGAGGTCGCGACCGCCCGCTCCCCCGCTTCCTCCTCCTCGTCCTCCTCTCCCTTTCTTCTTCATTCCCTCGCCTTTTCCGTTTCCCCCCCTCCGCTCGATTCTATGTCTTCTTCTTCCGTTTCCGCTTCAGTATATTTTTTTTTGCTCTCGCTCCTCCTCTTATTCCTTATCCTCCTCCTCCGTCTCTTCCGTCTCCTTCTTCTCTTCCTCTTGCGGCCCAGTTGGCGCCCTTTTGGGGGATTATTTGGGTCTTCTTGGGGGTTTCCTTAGAGTTTTTGCTGCTCTCCTGGGTTGTTTTTGAGGCCCTTGTTGGGACCCTCTTATGATCCTCTCGTGCCGTTATGGGGCTCTCTTGGGTCGTCCTTGGCCTGTCTTGGGGGCCTTTCAGTCAACTTTAGGCTCCTTTTGGGGTTTGTTTGGGGCCCCCAGGGCTGGATGGGGGTCATCATTGAGCCATATATTGCGCTTCCGAAGCCTCAAAAGGCGAGAGCACTGAAACTACAGCCATTTGGTACCTACCCAAGCGACGTACCAGACCCAACTGACACATGCGGCCATTACAATTTGCGATGTTTTCACGGAGGATGGCATGCCACAAAACGTGGTTTATTGTGTAGTGACTGTGGGATGACTACGCGATGTACTCACGGAACAGGTTGGAGTGAGGCAGGATTTTAGGATATGATATGCCTAGAGAGCAGGGGAGAATCACGGGGACGAGAACGAACACGATGACACTATAGAAGAGATCACGGACGGTATGAATGGTATCAGGGTAGGGGTTTGTTTGGGTCTGCGTAGGGCGTCCCTCCGCTGGATCGCCCAGAGGCCCACGAAGGTGGTGTCAGTTTCGTAGTTCGCAGGCCACAGGGGCGGCGAGATCACGTTTGGATGCACGCAGGACACCACTCCGCTGGACCTCCCAGGAGCCCACGAATGTGGTCAGTTTTGCAGTTCGCAGCCCTCCCGAAAGGGCGAGCATTCGGTGGGATCTGCGCTGGACAGCACCCAGCTGGCCCTCCTATGATCCCACGACGTTGGCGACAGTTTCGCGGTTCGCAGCCCCCCAGGGAGGGCGATGACAGCATTGCGCTGGATTTCCCAGGAGCTCACGAAAATGGCGGCAGTTTCGCGATCCCCAGGGACGGCGAGGTCCTATTCTGGTTTGGATAGTGCCGCAGTACGCTGAACTCCCCATGAGCCCACGAATATGGCGACCGTTTCGCCGTTCGCAGTTCCCAGATGGGACGGGGCCTCGTTTGGATCCGTGTACGTAGGGGACCACTCCGCTGGACCTCTCAAGAGCGCACGAAGGTGGCGACAGTTTCGTAGTTCGCAGGCCCCCAGGGACGGGGAGGTCTGGTGCGGACCCACGTGGGACAGCACCCGGCTGGCCCTCCTATGATCCCACGACGGTGGGGGCCAGGCTGCCCCATTTCCAGCCCGTGCGCGCCGGGCCGCGACGCCGACGACGCCTCTCTTCCGCCGCGCTTGGGCGCGCCCGTGCGCGCGGGACGTGGGAGACCAGCGCGTGCCCAAGTGGCTGCAAAAGATTGCCCTGGAGGTTCCCGAGGATGACCCTGGAAGGGTTGCCCTTGGCTTAAGTTGTGCCTGTCCCTCTACAGGGGGAGCATCCAAGAATAGTCAGCAAACAGCCAGGGTACTATGTTTTTGAGTTTTTTCCCAGCCATCCTGTGGTGTTGGGTCCTCGTTTTGAAGAAACGGACCCCGCGTCTCCTCCTCCCGTGCCCCCCCCCCAGTGGGGGTACCACATGCGTCCGCCACACCCGGTACAGCGTTTCGTGGCCCCATAGGGAGCTCCACGTAAGGCCCCAGTGGGGGTACCACATGCGTCCGCCACACCCAGTACAGCGTTTCGTGGCCCCATACGTAGCTCCACGTAAGGCCCCAGTGGGGGTGGCCACATGCGTCCGCCACACCCAGTACAGCGTTTCGTGGCCCCATAGGGAGCTCCATCCGAGGCCCCAGTAGGGGTGGCCACATGCGTCGCCACACCCAGTACAACGTTGCGTGGCCAGTGGGACCGTCCGCATGCGTCCCGTACACCCAGTTTGGCATTCCCACCCACCCAGTACAGCGTTTCGTGACCCCATAGGGAGTTCCTCCGAAGCCTCCAGTGGGACCGTCCGCGTGCGTCCCGCGCACGTAATTTGGCATTTTCACGTACCCAGTACAGCGTTTCGTGGCCCCAGTAGGGAGCTCCACCGACACATCCAGTGGGGCCGCCCACATGCGTCCCTCACACCCAATTTGGCATTTTCACATACCCAGTATAGCGTTTCGTGGCCCCATAGGAAGCTCCACCGAAGCCCCCAGTGGGACCGTCCGCATGCGTCCTGCACACACAATTTGGCATTTTCACCCACCCACTATAGCGTTTCGTGGCCCCATTAGGAGCTCCACCGAAGCCTCCAGTGGGACCGTCCGCATGCGCCCCGGAAGCCCAATTTGGCATTTTCACCCACCCATTACAGCGTTCTTGGCCCCATAGGGAGCTCCACCGAAGCCCCCAGTGGGACCGTCCGCATGCGTCTCGGAAGCCCAATTTGGCATTTTCACCTATCCAGTACAGCGTTTCGTGGCCCCATAGGGAGCTCCACGGAAGCCCCCAGTGGGACCGTCCGCATGCGTCCCGCATACACACACAATTTGGCATTTCCATCCACCCAGTACAGCGTTTCGTGGCCCCATAGGGAGCTTCACCGACGGCCCCAGTACTACCGCCCGCATGCGTTCCTTCCCACCCAGTGCAGCGCTTCGTGGCCCCATAGAGAATTTCACCGAAGAAGATATTCACAATTGCGGTACCCACAACTGCATCTGGTTGGGTCCTTCGCCAGGATGATTTTTGTTATTGTTTTTGATGTTTCGTTCAGAATCCGCCTGTCGGAGGACATGCCCGACCAAACCCTTGGCTCCACGGCGCCTTTGTCATCCTGTGGGGAGGACGGCTAGGTTTCATTCCGATATAGGTAGCGC
The DNA here is from genome assembly GCA_963575745.1 of Prorocentrum cordatum. Classification (NCBI taxonomy): domain Eukaryota; class Dinophyceae; order Prorocentrales; family Prorocentraceae; genus Prorocentrum; species Prorocentrum cordatum. The sequence goes on along the minus strand of CAUYUJ010001482.1, from coordinate 30,161 downwards.
CGCACTGCGCTGGCCCTCCCATGAACGCACGAAATTGGCGACGGTTTCGCGTTTCACAGCCCCCAGGGGCGGCTAGGTCTCTTTTAGGGAACGGAGAGGAAGACGTGGAATACGAAGGCGTTCAGTGGGGGCGGGGAGAAGGAGGAGGAGGAGGAGGAGGAGGAGGAGGAGGAGGAGGAGGAGGAGGAGGAGGCGGAGGAGGAGGCGGAGGCGGAGGAAGAAGAGGAGGAAGTGGAGGATGAGGAGGAGGAGGAGGAGGAGGAGGAGGAGGAGGAGGAGGAGGAGGAGGAGCAGGTGGAGGAGGATGAGGAGGATGAGGAGCAGCAGGAGGATGAGGAGGAGGAAGAGGAGGAGGAGGAGGAGGAGGAGGAGGAGGAGGAGGCGAAGGTGGATGCGGAGGAGGAGGAGGAGGAGGAGGCGGAGGACCCGTGTAAACGCAAGAGTCATCAACGATGTTGGAACAAACCCTTCCTCCAAGCTCGCTCTTCGTAGGCTCCTACAACGGTTCATCTTCACTGATGGAACTGTCTCGTCGGAAGACAACCGTTTGAAGGTTCTGAAGCATGCCAAAACATTGTTCTCGGGATTCCAATGCCATGGATCAACCTGACTTTTGCGGCTTGACGAGCCTGATGCGTGCCATAACGCCGTTCTGGAGACTTCAACACAAGGCACCCGCATAATTCTGAATCTTTCCAAACCCCATTTCTGGTACGTTGATCATGGGAACTTTAAAAGCCCGGTAAATTTTATAAGAGAAGGCGCGCGGCGATAAGGCGAGAGCCACATGTTGAAAAGGAATCGCCTTCAATCCGTGAAACTCCTGCAACTGTATAAAACGACGGTACGCGGCGCTAATGCGAGAACCACATTTTGAAAAAGAAACCGCCATCAACCCGTGTACCGCTTTCATGTTTTAAAAGCGAGTGTGCGCGGCGCTACGGCGAGACCGACATTTTGAAAACGGGTCGCCACCACTCCGTGACATTTGTGTACTTTTTAAAACGATTGTGCGCGGCGCAAAGGCGAGAGCCACCTGTTGAAAAGGAGCCGCCCGCAATCAGAAAAACTCTCGCGAAGTTTTAACAACGACCGTGCGCGGCGCTAAGGCGAAAGTCACATAGTGAAAACCTCCCGCTCTCCATCTGTGAAACTGTTGTCATTTGTTGTTTAAAAGGGTCATAGATGGAACGGAAGTTTCAGGCTAAACGTCCAGACCGCCCTGAAAATTGGCTTCGGGGTGCGACAGGGAAGGAACATGAATGTAGGAGGAGGAGGATGATGACGAGGAGGAGGCTGAGGAGGAGGAGGGGGGGGAGGAGGAGGAAGAGGAGGAGGAGGGGAAGGTGGAGGAGAAGAGGGCGGAGGCGGAGGAGGAGACGGAGGGAGGAGGAGGGGGGGAGGAAGAGGAGGAGGAGGAGGAGGAGGAGAGATCCAGAGGAGGATTGATGATGATGATGATGATGATGGATGATGATGATGATGATGATGATGATGATGATGATGAATGATGATGATGATGATGATGATATGATGATGATGATGATGAGGAGGAGGAGGATGAGGAGGAGGGAGGAGGAGGAGAGGAGGAGGAGGAGGAGTGAGGGGAGGAGGAGGAGGAGGAGGAGGGAGGAGGAGGAGGGGAGGAGGAGGACGAGGGAGGAGGAGGCGGAGGAGGAATGGGAGGATGAGGAGGAGGAGGAGGAAGAGGAGGAGCAGGAGGAGGAGGATGAGGAGGAGGAGGAGGAGGTGGCGCCCTGCCTGGCTCGGGCACGCCGACCTGGCGCCTCCCCGAGGTGCTGGAGATTGACCCCAGGAGGATGGGAAGGCTGCTGGGGATGGCCATGATGGAGAAGTCGGCCTTCAGGGACCCGCGATCGGGGGACGGGGTGGGGGGTGCGGGAGGTGGGGAGGGATGAGGAGGAGGAAGATGAGGAGGAGGAGGGACGAGGATGAGGAGGAGGAGGAGGAGGAGGATGAGGGGAGGGATGAGGATGCGGAGGGACGAGGGTGAGCATGAGGATGGATCAGAGGGTGATGACGTCGACGACGACAACGAGGGTGATGATGCTGATGATGATGCTGATTCTGATGATGACGCTTATGATGATGCTGCTGATGATGATGAGGATGATGATGGTGATGTTCGTGATGATGATGCTGATGATGCTGATGATGGTGATTATGCTGATTCTGATGATGATGCTAATGTTGGTTGTGGTGGTGATGCTGCTGATGATGCTGATGGCGTTGATGATGTGGATGTCGAGGACGACGACGAAGACGATGACGATAATTCTGTTTACAGTGATCCTGCTCATAACACGGTGTATGAAGACAACGAGGAAGCTGCTGATCATGATGGTGGTGGTGACGGTGATGATGAGGACGACGACTGATGATGATACTAGTATTGATGATGATGATGCTGCTGATGATGATGATGATGGTAGTGGTTGACGACGATGCTGATGATATTGATGCTCCTGCTGCTGATAATGGTGATGATGATGCTGATGATGATGATGACGACGTTGATGCTGATGATGTTTATGCTCCCGCTGCTGACAAGGATGACGACGATGATAATGATGACGATGATGCTGATTATGATCATGATGTGAAAGGTGATATGATGATGGTGATCTGGTGCTGCTGCTG
>CAUYUJ010001482.1:7500-25000 GCA_963575745.1 Prorocentrum cordatum | reverse complement strand
GAATCGCTCTCCCAGGGCCCTGGAGTCGCGCTCTCGCTGGAGACTTGCTTGCCATTTACTGAAGAATAGCGCCCTTGCGTTGGAATTTCCTGCAATTTACTCAAGCGCCGCGCCCCCGACACCCAGGCACCCAGGAGTCGCGCTCACGCTTAGGACTCCCTCACAAATTACCTAGGAATCGGGATCTCGCTGCCTTTCGTGGCCCCGTTGCAGCCCTTCGTGGCCCCCTCGCTGCCCTTCGTGGCCCCGTTGCAGCCCTTCGTGCCCCCCTCGCTGCCCTTCGTGGCCCCGTTGCAGCCCCTCTCGGCCTCCTCGCTGCCCTTCGTGCCCCCTTTGCAGCCCTTCGAGGCCCCCTCGCTTTGTTTCGTGGCCCCGTCGCAGCCCTTCGTGGTCCCGTTGCAGCCCTTCGTGGCCCCGTCGTAGCCCTTCGTGGTCCCGTTGCAGCCCTTCGTGGCCCCCTCGCTGCCCTTCGTGGCCCCGTTGCATCCCTTCGTGGCCCCTTCGCTGCCCTTCGTGGCCGCATATATGTATGCCCTTCGTGGCCCCCGCTCGTTTGCGCCCGTGGTGGCCCCATATGCATGCTCTTCGTGCCCCGCTGCAGCCCTTCGTGGCCCCCTCGCGGCCCTTTGTGGCCCCGCCCATCCTTGCCCTCCGCGGCCCAGCATACGTATGCCCTTCGTGGCCCCCGCTCGTTCGCGCCCGTTGTGGCCCCATGTGCATGCCCTTCATGGCCCCGCTGTCGCCGTTTGTGGTCCCCTCTCTGTCCTACGTGGCCCAGTTGCTACCCTCAGTGGCCTCATCGTTGCCTTCTGTGGCCCCGCATTATCTGCCCTGCGTGGCACCCGCTCGTTCGCGCTCTTCGTGGCCCCATACGCATTCCCTTCGTGTCCCCGCTGTCGCCGTTCGTGGCCTACTTCGTGTCCTTGTGGCCCTGCTGTCGTTCTCTCTCGCTCTCGCTTTCGCTCGTCGTCGTCGTCGCCGTCGTCATCGTCGTCGCCGTCGTCGTCGTTGACGTCGTCGTCGTCGTCGTCGTCGTGGTCGGTCCCCTGTCCGTCCCTCTTGGGGTCGGGTCGACGGTCCGCGGCCGCCCCGCCGATCAGCGCTGCCGCTGGCCAGGCAGACGGTCCGCGGCAGCCCCGCCGCTTGCCGGGGCCCGGCCTGCAGGGAAGAAAGGTATACCCCCCAAAAGGGGTTCAATCGAAGACGAAGAGGGCGGATATCGACGGTTTGGGAAATACGCATTATTGGACACTCGAGCAGATATGGACGAACAGTCTTAACATGATTGTTGTTGTTGATGATGATGCTGATGCTTATGCTTATGATGATGATGATGCTGATGATGATGCTGCTGATGATGATGAAGCTGATGCTGATGATGCTGCTGCTGATGATGATGCTGATGATGATGATAATGGTTGTCGTGCTGATGATGATGATGATGATGATGATGATGATGATGATGATGATGATGCTGATTATGATGATGATGCTGCTGGTGATAAGGATGATTGTGGTGCTGATGAAGACGATGAAGATGCTGCTGCTGATCAGGATACCAATTATGATGCGGATTCTGATTATGAGGATGCTGATGATGACGATGATGGTGATGATGACGAGGATGAGGATTGGGAGGATGAGGAGGAGGAGCAGGAGGAGGAGCTCTCTGGAAATCTTTGCTAAATCAGCAGGGGTAGCAGAGACACTTACAATACTATCCCGAGTCGAGGCGAACCACGCTCGGTACAGTGCCATACTTGGTTCCTCCGAAGTATTCGGGGAAGTCTCATGGGGAAGTATTCGCAAGAGCACGCAATGTCCTCTTCTCTCCTCCTCTTTCCTCCTCTATCCTCCCTCGCCCTTTCTCCTTTTCAGGCGACGCTGAGATGATCCCGAGGCCCAACATGATCTCGACACGGCCTCTTGATAGTCTCAGGTTGGCTATGGCGTGACCCAGCTGATGAGCAGTGAGCGATACCGAAATGGCCCGATAGCCAGATGATGGAACTAGGCAAGCCGAAGGCGACTCCAAAGTGACCCATCGATGATTGTGTGATCCAAGCATGACCGGGCCTGCTCTCAATATGACCTGACGACGATGCCAACATGCGTCCAGCACCGTTCGCAAGTAGACCAGACGGCTCTGCGACCTGCGTATCATGTTAAGCCCATCTCAAGATGGCCCAGAATGGCTTCAAGAGGTCCTGACGAGGGCTCCTCGGCGACCAGACGATTGCCTCAAGACGGCCCCAACGCAGCAGGAGTTCTGCAACGGACCAGGATTTTGGTTAACCTCATTCTTAGTGGGTGGGATCCACGTGGTGGGATATTTGAACGCCTGGGATCTTGGGTTTACCATCTTTTTACTGGGTGGGATCGTGACGCGGCCGAGCTAAACTTACAATCTAAAGGGCCTGATCTGGGCGGGAGCCCGCCCGGTCCACGCCAGAAGACCTCGCTAGGCTTCTACGGGGGCATGAGGTTCGGCAGGCGCAACGCTGCTCCCCCCAGCCTCCGCCGCCCTCAGGCTGCCTCTCGCTTCGGGGGCGCGCTCGCGGAGCTGGCTGAGAGGGCGCGCCTCGTGGGGGGTTCCCCCCTTCCCTCTCCTCGCGGTCGTGATCTGTGGGCTTCCGCCGCCCTCCGCACGGCGAGCGCCGCCATGAAAAATGCAAGGAGCTCTCCATCGGGCCGACGTCGGTGCCCCCCGCTGCCCGGCCGGACCTTCTTTCTGCACGCACGACAGCACCGCCGCAGCCGCCCCAGAGCTCGCCCGACGCCGAGGGAGGAGGACGGCGCGGGGAGGAGAGCGGCAGCAGCAGCAGCAGCAGCAGCAGCAGCAGCAGCAGCAGCAGCAGCAGCAGCAGCAGCAGCAGCAGCAGCAGCAGCAGCAGCAGCAGCAGCAGCAGCGCGCCCGCTCACGGTACGGACTCCGCAGCCTCCGCTTCTTGGGCCTCTCCTGCTGTGGAAACGTACAGCACAACGAGATGTGTCACGATGCCATGTTTCTGTGCGCGGCGTGCCACAGACTCAGGGGCCCCGAAACAACGCGCATGCCAGCATAGAGGCAACAGCAGGGGAGGAGAGGAGCACAAGACCAAGAGGAAGAAAGAGAGCAGGAGGGAGCACAAGAGGAGCACAAGACCAAGAGGAGCACAAGACCAAGAGGAGCACAAAACCAAGAGGGATTGCAATGCTAAGGCGGGAGCAGCAAGCTCTGCTGGTCGAGGCCGTCGCACCACCGGGCGGTCCTCGTACGCCTCGTCGACGGTCTCGCCCATCGGCACACCCACGTCGACGACGTTTAGGTGCACGATTTTCTTGATCACCTGGCCGACGGCGTCCTTCGCGAGCACGGGGTTCACGAGCGGGGTCAGCTCGGCAGTGCCCTTCATGTCCACCATGCCCTCATGGCTGCCACATCCAGGGGTAAAGCCGTTGGTCGCCAGTTGGGCCCTCGCAGCGGCCGTGTCCTGCATAACATTTGCCTTCATCATCGGGGCCTCATCCAGCACAGCGGTGTCGATCGGGGAATGCCCTTCGACCATGGCCTTCATCGCGCTGGCCGCCCAGGCCGCCGCCCTGGCCTCATGAGCTCCGCAGCCATGGCACGGGCGATCGCCCTTCTCTGCGCGGCGTAGTCCTCGTCGCACTCGTCCTGCGCCGTGGTGTCGTTTGGGGTCTGCACGCCCTCCAGCATTGTGTACCAGATGACCTTCTCGGTGCCCGTGCCGCTGGTCTCCACATCCGCGGACACGAGCTCCTCCACCTTCACGGCCGTGGCCTCCTCCACGGTCGTCGGCATGACCTCCTCGCTCTCGGAGTCCCTGGAGTTCGCGATGCAGAAAATCTCGGCGACACGGGCTGCCGAGAGGTTGCGGTGAGGCGGCCCCGTAGCCAACACTTCCAGCACGCGCGACGGCAGCGTCCGCAACGCATTGGCCAGCCGGCGCGGTGGGCAGACAAGTCCTTCGCCAGCTCGTCGTGTCTGGTGGAGGCCCACACGGACACATCCTCTTCGGATGCATCTCCTGGGAGGTCAAATTCTGATTTTCCCTGGTCCGAAGTCCAGTTTAATCCGGCCTAGTGCCTCTTGGTCCGGCTTCATCCCACTGAATGCGGCTCGATCCCGCTCGATCCTCTGCCTACTCCGGCGCAGTAGCCGCCCAATGCGGCTGAATCCTCCTTAGCCCTTCCGACGAAGACCTCCCAGTATAGTCGGGGCGCTGAAGAAGGAACCCTTTTCGTTGGGGAGGGGCTCGGTGTTCCTTGATTGCTTCACAGTTTGCCTCAGGTTGTCCTGAGGACTTCCACGGGAAATGGAAGTTAACTTATGGGAAAGAGGGGCCTCGTTCCTCATATAGGGTTCCTTAGGTCAACGCCCCGACGGTAGCTGCCTCCTGAGCTCATCCTCCGAGCTGGCCCGCCCGCGCCGCAGCCCGAGAGGCGGGCGCCCCGCGGCCTCGAGCAGCACCTCGCCGCCGACCTTTGCTGGAGCACGGCGCGGGCGGCGCAACCCCTCAGAGAGTCGGCGGTCGCAGCACGCTCCTCCTCCTCCTCCTCCTCCTCCTCCTCCTCCTCCTCCTCCTCCTCCTCCTCCTCCTCCCCCTCCTCCTCCTCCTCCTCCGCTTCATCCTCATCCTTCTCCTCCGCCTTCCCCTCCTCCTCCGCCTCCCCCTCCTCCCCTCCTCATCGTGCTCCACCACCGAAGATCGGGCCGGACCAAAGGAGGGGATTGGGAAAGGGGGGTTACGAAACCTGCTGCATGCAGCTGGCTTCGGCCCCGCCGCCGGGCCCCTTCCTCGATACATGGGCGCCTCCCGGCGCCGGGAGGCGCTGGGAAAATCAGCCACGTGAGCTGATTCTCAAACCCCCCCCTTTGCTATCCCCCCCTTCCGCCCGGCCCGAGAAGGAGACAGAGCGGCATGCAAAAGTAAACTTTTGGGCGCTCCGCCCGGATTTCTTGGGTCCGCGCCGGGACCCCCCGGCGGCGCCTCGGGGGGGGGGTCAGCGCAGATCCAAGCGGTCCGCGCGGAGCGCCGAAAGTTTAGTTGCTGTCTTCTCTTCTTCTGCACCGGCCGTTTCGTGAACAGCTCCGCATCGTCCCTGTCGTCGAGGTGCGCGACGCCGAGGCCAGGCGCACCAGGATTTTGCGGGGGTGCTGCGCTTCGCGCGGCATCGCCGCCCACTCCACGGAATGGGGCGCCAGCTGTGTGAGCGAGTGAATGCGCAAGCCCGACTGACTACGGAAGTTAACGGAGGAGGAGGAGGAGGAGGAGCGGGGAGGAGGAGGAAGAGGAGGAAGAGGAGGAGGAGCGAGGAGGAGGGGGAGGGGGAGGAGGAGGAGGAGGAGGAGGAGGAGGAGGAGGAGGAGGAGGAGGATGAGGACGAGGAGGAGGATGAGGACGAGGAGGAGGCGGCCTGTCAGAGCGCCCTCCGCAGGGCCAGCGCTGTGGGAAGAAGCAGGGGACGAGGAGGGGATGCCCCGCAGCCCCTGTCCTTCGATGGCCTGCGCCGGTCGAGGACGTGTTCTTCAGGGAGGCGTTCGTGTACTTCCTCCGGGACCCGTCCAAGGCGACGGTCGACCTGGAACCCACGGGGGGCCCAACGAAACCGACGCCCCCCCGCTCCTCCCCTTTCTATGATGCTCCAACTTGTCTCAGCCTTGACCACCAGAAAGAATTCTTGACGCCTGTGTATCCCCACCAGCCCATCCAGAAACGAAGCCCATGAGAGTTGACGGGGGGAGAGAGGAAGAGACACGCATAGTCAAACACCGAGGGAGGTTGGCCTGGACGGCGTGTTGGGGCCATCTCCGGGCCCGCGTGGGGGTGGGGGGGCGAAGAGAAGGAGGAGAAGCAGGAGGACGAGGAGGATCAGAAGGAGGAGGAGGAAGGAGGCATGAGGAGCAAGATGAGGAGAAGGAGGACGATAATGAGGAGGACGAGGACTAAGAGAGTGAGGATGAGAAGGAAGGGGAGGGGGAGGGGGAGGGGGAGGGGGAGGGGGAGGAGGAGGAGGAGGAGGAGGAGGAGGAGGAGGAGGAGGAGGAGGAGGAGGAGGAGGAGGAGGAGGGCTCTCTTGGAGCGCTCTCGGGCGCTTTTGGGGCCGTCTTGGGGCCCTCTTGGGGCCGTGTTAGAGCTCTCTTGGGGCTTTCTTGGGGCTCTCCTGGGAATCCTGGAGGCCCTCTTGGGGCCATCCTGGAGGCTATCGATCAAAAGAGGGGTTCCTGTATCTCCGTCCCCCGTCTGGGGCCCTCAAAACCGTCTCGTGGGGCGCTCTTGGGGCCCTCTGGGGGCGCTCTTGGGCGCTTTTGGGGCCGGGGCCTTCTTGGGCCATCTTGGAGCCATCTTGAGGCCTCAGAGGCGCATCGGAAGCGAAAAGGCGAGAATGCACACATCGGTGATGTTCTTAAGGTCTCTGGGAGGGTTTTGGCTTTTCGGGGAGGTCCTGAGGGCACCTGTACCCGTCTTGTGGCCCTCGTGGGGCCTCTTGGAGGCATGCTGGACGCTGTTGTCTTGAGAGCCGTCTTGGAGGCCATCTTGGAGCATCGGAGGCGCCCTCTTGGAGCCATCTCGGGCCATCTTGGGTGCTCCCACCCCCTCGCGGACCTCCCCGTCCAGGTCCAGGGGAGGGGGTACAGTCGGGGCGCTGAAGAAGGAACCCTTTTCGTTGGGGAGGGGCTCCGTGTTCCTTGTTTGTTTCACAGCTTGCCTTAGGTTTTCCTTAGGTTTTCGATGGGAAATCGAACTTTAACTGATGGGGAAAAGGGGCCTCGTTCCTTATTTAGGGTTCCTTAGGTCAACGACCCGACTGTAGGGGGAGGGGTAAGCCCCTCCCCGAAGGGGAAGAAGGGGTTGTGGAAGAGGGAAGAGGAATCTCGTTAGACCACCTGTCGCCCAGAGGGCTGGTGGGACTTCGAGCACCAAGAAAGCACCGAAACTGATGGGTTTTTACGTATCGGGCCCTGGGAGGCGATACTCGCTTGACACTGTGTCGATATTTCTGGGTGCTCGAAACTATGTCCAGGATGTGGTGCTTCAGTATGATGGGAACAACATAATCCTTCCCTTGCCTGACGAAGTATCCTTGTCTTCGCCTCCGAGGACGCTCACCAGTTCACCAGCGCCGGATCTGTTCACGCCAGTTGCGTGCCCCAGGATCGGTGCACGTGCAGCCCTGGCCAGGTCAAGAAGAATGCGTCTGCACTGAGGCCCCCTTGGCCCAGGGTTGGATCGGCCTGGTTCGGTGTCGGTGTACAGTTGGTGTCCTGCTATTCTCCCGCGGCAGCGCCAAAGTCGAGCGAGCTCCCACGCATATGCCAATCGCCTGCTGAAGGGTGTCGCTACGCTTACTACGGCGAAGTGCCTCGCCGCCGACCGCAGGTGATGGCGAGCAGGCGTCTCCCTCCTCAGTTGAAGTGCGGTCCCTCCTGAGGCACCCCGCAGGAGTTGTGGCGGACGTGTCTGGCTCAACCCCACGGGATTTGTGGCTGGCGCGTCTGGCCCGAACCCGTCGAGATTGCGGCGCAGGCGCAGGGGCATACTGTTTTTCGTGCTGTCCTTGTTGGCCCACGCCTGGGCGTGCACAGCCTCTGCCCTGTGGCACTGACGCGATCCGGCCGGCGGCGATCGGAGGCCGGACCAGCTCTCCTCTTCTGCATCGCGATCTACGGCCAAATGGCCAACAGACATCGATATGGAGATCCCTTCTCACTCGCTTGGTGCTGGTAGAGAGAGAGAGAGAGAGAGAGAGAGAGAGAGAGAGAGAGAAAGAGAGAGAGAAAGAGAGAGAAAGAGAGAGAGAGAGAGAGTGCGAGAGAGAGAGAGAGAAACACCACAACCAAAGAGCTGGGCACAAGACCTCGCGGCAGTCGTTTGGGACGTCCGTGTCAGCATGGGGTGCGAGGATGCGGAAAACAATTCCCCTTCACCTCTTCCTTTTCCCAATGTTGACGTGTGCGCAGTCGCCGTTCATAGTGAGGACGCGGTGATTTCTCAAGGGGTGCCCTTTGCATCCTTACTGTTTCGGGCTCACCCTCGGCCGATTTCCTTGGCCAGCTCCAGGGGATGCCCCTGCGGCGGGCTCCATCCTCGCCCGCACAGGGTCCTGCCTCTCTACCCTGCGCCTCTATGATGTGCGGGGGCTCCAGTGGTGCGAGAGCGTCGCGGACCTGGGACGCAGCCTCTCGCTCGGTTAGCCCGCCGCACTGCGAGGGCCCACTAGCTGGTGGCGCCTCTGGAGCGCTCACGCCTTCGTCTTGAAAAAAAGTAGCGGGGCCCGAGGGAGCCGATCCCGCGCTTGCGATTGCTCTCTCCTCCTGTCCAGTTGGGGGGTCGACCCCGATTGTTCAACAAATGCGTTTCGTGCGTGCCCGTTCGAGGAGCATGTGCCCCCTTTTATCTAGGATCCTTTTCTGAATAACGGAGTCCTCAGACTCCCGACTTCCTTTGTTAAAAAATGAGTACGGCGCGCTTTCGGCCGCAGGAGCTGTGGCGGTGCCCCAAGAAGGGCAACAAGAGGAGCGCGTTCAGCATGGGCAACCGGGTGCTGAACGTCGGCCAGCTGCTCTTCCGCCAGGACCGTGACGTAGAACGTCACCAAGTCAAAACAGATGCCCAATCCCAAAAACGCGAGGGCCAAGACAAAATGCAGGCTCCTCGAGGCTTCGGGGAGGGAGATTCTGGGGCAGGGTTTTGCCAGGACGACGACAGACGAACGCAAAACATGCCCCGAGGTCTTTGGCCGATCTTCGAATCCTCGGCGAATCCGCGATTTTGGGATTGGGGATGTGTTTTTCGTGGTCACAAAAAAGATATAGGAGTCCCCTGGGGACTTCGACCTCGAACCGACTGGGGGCATCTCGAGGGCAGCGCCACACATCTCTTGCAGGTGGAACTGTGCAGGCCGACGACGACGAGGGCAAACGACGAGGGCAGAGGATGGGGAACGACGACCTCGAAGAACTGTCAATTCCAGGTTTTAGATTACACCCCACTCTCTTCCCCAAAGGTTGAACTACATACCAGCATCGTCCCAGGAGGGAGGAGCCCCAAGGTCTTCAGAGGTCCCCGAAGGTCCCTCGAGGTCTTGAGAGGTCCCCGGGGGTCCCTGATGGCCTCTGGAGGCCTTCCCTGGTGGCCGTATCTCAGCTCTCGCTGACCCAGTCTGCCCAGTCCAGCTTCTCATTTATCTTCTTGGGTGATTGCCAACTGGCCAGGGCACCCAGAGAGAGTGCGGCTGCTTCCTGGCTGCGATGACCCGTCCCTAGCACAGTGCTCGTGGCCATCTGGACGCCTTTTTGCGTTGCCCCATATACCCTCTTATTTGCTCTCTTCTTCATCTCCTCTCCCCCCCCTGGGCTTCGATGTCTCCGCAGCTATGCCCAAGGGATCTCGCATTACGCCTCTCAGGATATTCCCCCGCAGCTACTCTTTCGGACGCACGTGGTGCACGGATCTGGCATTTGCGTGCGGTGTTGAGCTGGCACCAGCGCCCTCGCCTGCCTGCTTCTCCAGTCCTGCTGCCTCGGCGCGTCTCGCAGACTCGCTTGCAGCCTCAAGCGCAAGCGATGCGCAACACCCAGTGGGACGCAGCCATTTGTTCACTCCATGTGGCGAGTAAAGTCCGAACTGCTTATATTGTGAAGGCCTGACGGCCAGTGCCACCGACCCTGAAAGACATCGATGACGACCAGGAGGGGGAGGAGGAGGAGGAGGAGGAGAAGGATGAGGAGGAGAGGAGGAGGAGGAGGAGGAGGAGGAGGAGGAGGAGGAGGAGGAGGAGGAGGAGGAGGAGGAGGAGGAGGAGGAGGAGGAGGAGGAGAGGAGGAGGAGGAGGAGGAGAGGAGGAGGAGGAGGAGGGAGGAGGAGGAGGAGGAGGAGGAGGTGGAGATAAGGTGGAGATAAGGAGGAGGATGAGGAGGAGGAGGAGGATGAGGAGGAGATAAGGAGGAGGAGGAGGAGGCGGAGGAGGAGGAGGAGGCTAAAGTCCGAACTGCTTCTGCTCGGCACGCGCCGGCGCGTGCCGAGAGACGCGCCCGGCCCCCTCGCGGGCGCGCCGAGAGCCTGCGCCGAGAGCTCGGTGGCCTGCTGGCCGCCGCTCAGGAGCCCCCCGACCCTCAAGCAGTGGCGAAGCGTCCTACAACCCTCGTCAAAATTAACCTCAAAAATGTCTGACGTCGTTGAACTGCTTGTCGGAAGATCTGGGGCCGAATATCGATGAGTGCGGGGTACTTGCATGCGCCGCCCCTCCAATGTCGGTCGACGTCAAACTTTCGAGTCAACTTCGGTCAGTCTATCTTTGCCCTCGCCCCGACATTGAAGGGGCGGCGTGTCGACATTGAGGGGCGCGCCGAAATCGAAATGACGTGCCAGCAACTTTTGAGGTTAATCTTGACGAGGGTAGTAGCTCACCTGTAGACCTACCAAATAATGTTCTAAGTCTACTGGGCTCTAAGAAGATCGTGGTAGGTCTATACGAATGCCGGGACGGTCGGTCCCTGCTCGAGACCTTGGCTGCTCCCTGGGCAGTCGCGCCTCGGGCGGGCCGCCTCGCCCGCCCTGGCCCGCGGGATGCCGCCCCGGCCGTTCGTCGGGAAGCAGAGGATGGCAGGAACAGGTAAACTTTCTCGTGGAGGCTCGGGGTCGGCCAGGAGGGGTGTGATGACTCAGGTGTGTGTGTGTGTGTGTGGATCTCGTGGCCGGGGCCAGGTCGCCGCCCCAGATCTCATGGCCCGCTTCTCTTCTTTCACTGCGTCTCCCGGTCTCCCCCAGGGGCCGTGCACGTGCCTCGGAGCACGATTCGCGCCTCCCCCCCCTCCCCCGTGGACGCCTCCCTCTGGGACGTCCGCGACGTTCACCAGGAAACGAAGAAATTAGGTGCACGTGAACTTTCGTAGGTCCGTGCGGATTTCTCGCATCGGCGCTGGGGCCCTTGGCGGCGCCTCCGGCGCGCCGCCCCTGGCGCGCCTCTGCGCGCCAGGGAGGGGGCCGCTGCGCCGATCCACGACGTCCGGATGCATCCCAGCTGTAGTTAAGAAGATAAGTGGATCGCTGCATCACCGGCTCTTACCAGCCTGGAACATATCCCTATCCCTATGCTGGGCACCTCCTCATCACGATGCCAATCTTAGGGATTCCTTGATTTTTTGAGGGCGAATCCCTAAGCTTGTCATCGCATTTTGGCGTGTCAATCTTGGGGATAGGGATACGTTCGAGGCTGGTAAGGATCAGCGAACCAGTCAACCAGATCAGCTGGGTCATTTGGATCAGCCAGATCACCCAGATCCTCGCACGGGGCTAGGGCGAGGACAGCTCCGTTCCGGAACGCTCCGAGAAGGCCGCGGCGCCCGAGACATCCTCCAGAGATTCTCGATTTTATCTCAGAGATTCTCGATTTTATCTCCTCACCCGAATTTGTCCTCGTCCTCGCTTCGTCTTCAGATCATTCGGTAGCAAATCATGTGAGCTTGGTATACCCTCTCAATTTCGTCTTTAGCGTCGACTAGCGTCGACTAGTGTCCTGGAGTCGATGAGGTAGTGCCGATGCAGCGTCGGTTAGCGTCGATAAGTGTCGGTTTAGCGTCGGTTGGCTTCGATTTGGCGTCGACTAGTGTCGATTCGCAAGAGCTCACAAGATGGTACGGGAGGCTCCCATGAGATGCCACCGAAAGATCACCTGGATCAGCCGGATGAACCGGATCCACTGGATCTCGTGGCTCAAGAGACGGGGGTCAATGCAAACGGGGGTCAGCCAGAGCGCCCGATATTACCGGACCCTGCAGGGCCAGGGTCGCATTGACCCGGGCTTGGGTGCAGGATCCTGCAGGGTCTTGCAGGATCCTTCGCGTTGACCCGGGTCTGGGTGCAGGATCTTGCAGGATTCTGCAAGGCCTGACTGGCCTGGGTCTGGATTGACCTGGGCCAGGAGATCCCCGAGGATCACCCAGACCAGTCGGGCCGAACGAAAGGGGGGGATAGGGAAAGGGGGGGTTACGAAATCTGCTGCATGCAGGTGGTTTCGGCCCGGCCGTTGGGCCCATTCCTCGACACATGGGCGCCTCCCGGCGCCGGGAGGCGCCGGGAAACTTCAGCTACGTGAGCTGATTCGCAACCCCCCCTTTGCTATCCCCCCCTCTCGCCCGGCACGGACCAGCTGGACCACCTGGACCCGTTCGCGTGGCTGGTGGAGAGGCCCCACAGGGAGGCCTCCACGAAGGCACGGGCGGCCCGCGCAGCAGGCTCTCGAAGCGGCGCGGCCTCTTCCGCTCCAAGTCTTAAGTCGGGCACGTCACCCTACAGGAGGAATGCCAACAAATAGTAAAAAGTAGTTATTTTTGACCATCTGGGGGTATTTTTTTAGTATTTTTTCCTTCAACGAAATCCGCCTGTACGGGGACATGCCCGACCTGATCCAAGTCTGGCAGCTCTCCCGAGATTTGGAGGTTGATACCCTGACACGTCGATGAGCGAATTGGCTGTTTTCGGTTCGAGTCCAGGTCTAACGGTTTCGGTCCCAGGCCGTTTTCATTAATGGGTGGTTTACTGAAGGGAGGTTGGTCCACCGCCGAGAGACGAGCCCCTCTCGGAGAAGAAAGAAACGCCATAAACGTAAACTTTTG
Source organism: Prorocentrum cordatum (assembly GCA_963575745.1). Lineage (NCBI taxonomy): Eukaryota > Dinophyceae > Prorocentrales > Prorocentraceae > Prorocentrum > Prorocentrum cordatum. Next base: position 12,378 of record CAUYUJ010001482.1, on the reverse strand, counting down.
GCGCTCCGAGCGGATCTCTTGGATCCGCGTTGCGCCCCCCAGCGGCGCCTCTGGTGCCGCCCCTGGCGCTCTCCACGCGCCAGGGAGGGGGGTCCAGCGCAGATCCAAGAAATCCGCGCAGAGCGCCAAAAGTTTATGTTCGTGGCGTTTTTTCTCCTTCTACTCTCGCTGTCATGGGGCTCGTCGCCAGGCCCGCTTCCGCTTCTATACGGCCAGCATACAGTGCCGCTTTCAATACATGCTCCGCGTGCGGACCATGTATTAAAAATAAAGGGTTGATTAATAGATACAAGGATGAGTTTATGCATAACTTTATTCATACATTAATCATGCATTTAATCCCATTTTTAAAAACATCCCATGTATCAAACACTGTCCTGTAGTGACACGCCAAGGGGCTGCTAAGCTGGCCGTCTCGAATCGCGCGCCGTGGCCAGCAGGACCTTCTTCTCCTCGGCCTTGCCCAGGCACGAACATCGGTCCTGCTGTTGCCGAAGAGGTCCATCGCCCTCCCTTCTCGGGGACGAGGTCCCAACCTGACCCAGAAGGAGACAAGCTCCCCAGGGTTGGCTACGGATCCCCCCCTCGAGGAACAGCCATGGCCGCGCTTGGGTCGCCCACTCCTCCTCGGTCTAGTTACGGTTCTCTCTCTCCCCACCCTTCCTGCCCTCCCCCCGCTTGCGATGACGAACGAGGCATTCGTGACTGCCTCCGCCTCCCTAGAACATGTGCGAGAAGTTCGACCGCCTGTCCGTGGACGGCTGCAAAGCGCGACTCACGGCGCCCCCCCCCCCAGCGCAGTTTGAGGTGTTGGGCAGTATGATGATGCTGCTGATGATGACCATGATGATGCTGATGATGATGATGACGATGATGATGACGATGCTGATGCTGATGACGATAATGATGTTGCTGCTGCTGCTGCTGCTGCTGCTGCTGATGATGATGATGATGATGATGATACTGATCATGCTGCTGGTGCTGATGATGATGCTGTTGGTGATGATGACGATGCTGATGATGATGATGATGATGCTGATACGGATGGTGATGCTGGTGCTGCTGATGATGATGGTGGTGATAATGACGATGCTGATGACGATGATTACGATGATGTTAATGGCGCCGACGATGACGATGGTGATGTGGATTACGATAATGATGGTGATGATGATGCTGGTGGTGAATTTGCCGATGCCGATGCTGCTTTAAATTATGATGCTGCTGCTGATGATGATGGTGACGATGATGATGATGATGATGATGATGATGATGATGATGATGATGATGATGATGATGCTGATGACGACGACGATGATGATGATGATGATGATGATGATGATCATGGTGATGATGATGATGCTTACGAGGCTACTAATGATGATTATGATGATGATCATGATGATGACGACGACAATGAGTATCATTGATGGTCATGATTTACGATTATCGGTGATGGTGTTGATGATGATGCTGATGATGACGATTATGCTGGTGGGCCGAATGATGATGATGATGACCATGATGATTATGATGCTGATGCTGATGATGATGATGATGCTGATGCTGATGATGATGACATGATGGTGATGCTGCTGATGATGACGATGCTGATGCTGATGATGGTGATGGTGGTGATGGTCATTGTGGTGATGATGGTGGTGATGATGCTGATGCTGATGATGAGGATGGTGACGATGATGACGATGCTGATGCTGATGCTGATGCTGATGCTGATGCGGATCATGATGCTGGTGCTGATGGTGATGGCGATGGCTGTGGTGATGGTGGTGATGATGGTGGTGATGATGATGATGATGCTGATCGCGACGATGATGATGATGCTGCTGCTGATGATGATGATGATGATAATGATGATGCTGATGAATCTGAGGATGATGATGATGATGATGATGATGATGATGATGATGATGATGATGATGATGCTGATGTTTTCGACGATGAGGACGAGGAGGCTGATGATGATGCTGATGATGATGACGATGATGATGAGGATGATGATGATGATGATGTCGATGATGTTGATGCCTGATGCTGGTGATGATGGTGATGATGATGATGCTGGTGGTGATGATGCTGATGATGACGATGATGATGATACTGATCGCGATGACGATGAATATGAAGAAGATGATGATGATGATGATGATGATGATGCTGATGCTGATGCTGACGATGATGATGATGATGATGATGATGATGATGATGATGATGATGATGATGATGATGATGATGATGATGATGAGGATGATGATGATGATGATGAGGATGATGAGGATGATGATGATGATGATGATGATGATGATGATGATGATGATGATGCTGCTGATCATGATGGTGGTGGTGGTGGTGGTCGTGGTGACCATGGTGCTGATGCTGCTGGTGGGCCAGGAGCAGGCGCAGGCAGAGGATGAGGATGAAGAGGAGGAAAAAGTAGAGAAAGACGAGGAGGATGAGGAGAACAGGCGGTGGGTGGGGATGAGCAGGGGCGTGGCAAAGAAGGTGGAGGTGGAGGTGGTGGAGGAGGACGTGGGAGGTCGTTGAGAAGAAGGGCACCGCTGGAACGAGGGGTAAGAACAGCTTCAGCTTTGGAAGGGGTACCGGCGTGCTCTCTGTGGTCTGGCTGTCAGCCTTGACGTGCTCGTTGGGCCTTGTGGCCTTCGGCGAAGGGGCTCTCGAGTTCTTGATGCACATCAACCGTCAACGTGTCTCGAATTTCGGCTGGCGTTTTTTTTTTTTTTTTTTTTTTTTTTTTTTTTTTTTTTTTTTTCTTCTCCCTCATTGTTTCAACAAAAAACATACTATTATTTTTATTATCATTATGATTATCATTATTATTATCATTATTATTATTATTTGTATTGTTATATATATATGTATATATGTATATATCTATATATATATATATGTATATATATGTGTATATATATGTTGTTGGGTTGGGAAGCTATTTTTTTAAAAAAAAACCTCCTTTAGGTCTATGTTGTATGTGTGTGTGTGTTGGTGGACAGTGTGGAATTTTCCCGTCTCCCGCTTGACCCTTCGCGCTGAACACCTGCTGTTGTTCCGAGCCCGGCGCTGCTCTCCTGCCCGCCCAGGGGCTGGCACGCGTGCGCCATGGGGCCCGCTGGGCCTCCCTCTGCACCTCGGCCGCAGCCACGGCCGGGCCCGAGCCTGCCCGCGGGAGTCAGCGGCACCGTAACGGGTACTCACTAACGGGTACTTTGGAAAGTTGCCGAAAGTTGCGGTGTATACGCCCTCCTGGCCTGGCCAGGGAGGCATATACACAGCTCCTGGGCCCAGGATGGGCCTGGCCAGGAGCAGTGGATATGCATAGATCTCGTCGCCCTAAGTTTAGGGTCTCTTTCTGGCATTGCAGCGTTGCCCACGTCGGGGAGGGTGGGGTTCGCCGGGTCACTGGTCAAAGTACCCGTCAGTGGAGTCCCCGTTAGAGGGGCGTTGCGGGAGGTTCCCGCGAGTTCGAGGGCCCCATTCGGAGGTGGATAGACCTCCTACCCTGACACGTCGATTTGCGAATTGGCCGTTTCCGGTTCGCGAGAGGGCGTCGCGGCCGTCGTTTTTGCGGGTCCAGGTCCGTCGATGTCGGTCCCAGGCCGTGTTCACTAAGGGGAGGCTTATTCAAGGGAGGTTTGTCCACCGCCGACCCATTAGCCAGATGTGGTTTTCCATGCCGGAGGCCTCGAGGTGGACACCAACACCAACATCGGCGGTGTGCCTCCATCGAGGGAAGACGATCCCGATCTCGGGGTGATATTCGGGCCTTCCATAGGTGGCCCAGAGATGACCACCAGCACCAAAGTCCAGGATCGTCTTCCTCCCGTTGGAGGCCACCCCTGGTGTTGGTGTTGGTGCCCATTTCCAATCTTCCAGTGGGGAAAAACACACAGTCTGGGGGGAAGCACACACAGTCTGTGTGTTTTTTCCCACAGACCGTGTGTTTGTTTCCCACGTTTTTTTTTTTTTTTTTTTTTTTTTTTTTTTTTTTTTTTTTTTTTTTTTTTTTTTTTTTTTTTTTTTTTTTTTTTTTTTCCACGGTGTCAGCGCATGGGCGGAGATTCCAGGGCGCTGCTGGAGAGTGGCCGGTCCCCCCCCTTCTGTTCGGGCACGCGCTGGCTCTCGTGGCGCCCGAGAGCGGCCCTGCTCCATTTGGTGGCATGCAGTCGCCTGGCGCAGAGCCCGAGTCCAGCCCAGCCCCCCCCTCTGTACCCTCTGTGGGAAAACACACACACACACACAAAAAAAAATCACTGTGGGAAACAAACACACAAAAACACACACACACACACACGTGGGGAAAAGCACACACACAAAACACACACACGTGTTTGTAGGAAAAAAACACACACACGTGTGTGTGTTTTCCCACGTTTTTTGTTGTGTGTGTTTTTGTGTGTTGTTTTGATCCCCAACCTCCTGGGAGAGCCACCGCCCGGGCGAAGTTGGTCTCCCGGGAGTCGTTTGCTTCTCTTGCCCCCCCCCCTCTTCCTTCTCCTTCCCGCCTTCTCGTAAGCTGTGCCTGCAGACATCCTGGCCCTCATGAGTGCTCGCCGTTGCATCTCCTCGGCGCCCCTCTCGGCCAGGCCTCCCAGATGATGTCCGAGCAGATGGGGTCGGAGGATTGCGCCGCGTTGCCGATGCATCGCCGATGCGGCTCGATGTGGGGCCCGATTTTACCAACGCAAACGACGCGGATGCATCGCCGACGTCGCCGACGCATCGCCGATGCATCGACGGGGCATCGGCGACGCATCGGCGATGTGCCGGCGCGATGCGGCGCGATCCTCCGACCCGATGTGCTCGGACCCCCCTTGGTCAGGAGGGGCGAGGCCCGGACGG
>CAUYUJ010001482.1:0-2500 GCA_963575745.1 Prorocentrum cordatum | reverse complement strand
ACCTTTGGGCCCACGACTCAAGCAGCTACAGACGACGATACATCCCCGCCTGATGGTTGCGCAGGGCAGCTACGCTCAACTTCCGAAGACGGCCCAGGACGGGCTCCGCGGAAAGCGGTGCCCACAACGAGGTAGCAGTAACTGCATATGGTTGGGCCCTTTACCAGGACAATTTCAACAATGTTCCTTGTCCTCCCTACTTACTTACCTTTCCCTATCACTCTTCCGTCCCGTCCCCTTCATGCATCTTTTTCTCCCTCCCCCTTCCTTCCCCCTCCTCCTCCTCCTCCTCCTCGCCCCAATCTCCTCTCCCTCCCCCTCCTCCTCGTCCGTCTCCTGTCCTCCTCCTCCTGCTCCTCCTCCTCCTCCTCCTCTCCTCCCCTTTCTTCCTCCTCCTCCCTCTCCTCTCCTGCTCCTCAAGTGCACAATCTGAATACCTTCCTATCTCCCCAGATCACTGTGCAGGGGAAGATATTTGGCCCCCTTCAGGATCCCCCCCCCCAAAAAACACAAAATGAGAATGTTGCTCCCGCTGAAGCGGGCTTGGCCTCGTTTTCGGGCTTCCGCTCGTCTGAATTCGTTGCTCCCGCTGTTAGCGCCTGGCCTCATTGCCGTGCTTCCGCTCGTTCCGAATCGTGCTCCCGCTGCAGCGCTTGGCCTATTTCCGCGCTTCGCTCGTTCCGACTCGTGGTGCTCCGTTGCAGCGTTGGCGTCATTATTCCAGTGACATGCCACGGCATGCAAATGGCAATGCAATGCTACGTGGTGTTCCGCTGTGCGATGCCCTGCTTAGCTGCAATGCTAGGATCTGCAGTGCTTTGACATTACGCAGTGCCACGGCAATTGCTATTGCCATGTACGCTTTGAATCTTCAAACGCCTGCTATTCCATGTTCTGTTATGTGTCGCTGTGCGATGCCATTGTTTGAGTTGCAATTGCTTTGTGGATTGCGACTCTTCATACGCAACGCCACGCCATGCTATTACGTGCTACGCTCTGCCGTGCTTTTTTACGTCTACGCCCTGCCGATGCCGTGCTCTACGGTACATCGCGCACCCTATCTGGATCATTGCCGCTGCTCGACATCGGACTGGTGCGATATAGGAAGGAGATCGACGATCATGGTATGGGAGGGGGGGAGGGGGAGGGACGGAGATATGACGCGAGCCCACCCTTGCTGGTCCTCCCCCCCGTCCCTCCCGTCCTCCCACCCTCTCCATCCCCTCCCCTCCCCTCCCTCACCTCCCCTCTCCCTCCCCTCCTCCACTCCCCACCCTCCTTCCCCTCCTCCCTCCCTCCCTCCACCTCCTCCTCAACTCTCTCCTCCTCCTCCTCCTTCCTTACTCACTCATCCCTCACCTCCTCCTCCTCCTCCTCCTCATCTTTCTCCTCCTCCTCCTCCTCCTCTTCCTCCCCCTTTGTTTTCCTTGGTACGTTGTGTCACTTCCCTCCTTACCTCAGCCCCCCCCCCTTCGCCGAGGCCCTTGGGCCGCGCCCGTCGCTCCTTGCGCCCGGCGCCAACCAGCCCTTCCAGTGCCTCGTCACGGCGTGGGGCCCGGCGCCGCGAGCGCGTGCGCGGCGGCTGCCGTCGCGACCCCCTGCCGCACCCCCGCGGGAGGAAGGAGAAGATGAAGAAGAAGGAGGAGGAGGAAGAGGAGGAGGAGGTGGAGGAGGAGCAGGAAGGAGGAATGAGGAAGGTGGAAGGAGGAAGGAGGAACAAATGGGAAGGAGGAAGGAGGCAGGAGGAAGGAGGAAGGTGGAAAGGCGGGAGGAGGGAGGGAGGAGGAAGGGGGAAGGAGGGAGGAGGAAAGAGGAATGAAAAGGAGGGAAAAAGGAGGAGGAGGAGGAGCGGAGGAGGAGGAGGAGGAGGAGGAGGGAGGAGGAGGAGGAGGAGGAGCAGGTAGGGAAAAGAAAAAAAAAAAAAAAAAAAAAAAAAAAAAAAAAAAAAAAAAAAAAAAAAAAAGGGGGAAAAAAAAAAAAAAAAAAAAAAAACAAAAAAAAAAAAAACATAAAAAAAAAAAAAAAACAACAAAAATAAAAAAAACAGGAGCAGGAGCAGGAGCAGGAGGAGGAGCAGGAGCAGAGCAAGGGGAGGAGGGGGAAGGATGGGAGGAGGAAGGGGAACTTTTTTTTTTTGAGGAAGGAAGGAGAGGGAGGAGGAGCAGAAGAAGGAGGAGGAGGAGGAAGGAGGAAGGAGGAAGGAGGAAGAAGGAAGGGTGAATGAGGAAGGAGAAAGAAATCGGAAGGAGGAAGAAGGAAGGAGGAAAGTGGAAAGGAGGAAGGAAAAGGAGGACGGGAGGAAGGAGGAATGAGGAAGGAGGGAGGAGGAAGGAGGAAGGAAAAGGAGGAGGGAACAGGAGGAGGAGGAGGAGGAGGAGGAGGAGGAGGAGGAGGAGGAGGGGGAGGGGGAGGTGGAGGAGGAGGGGGAGGGGGACGGGGAGGAGGACAAGCTAGGTGCGCTCGCGTCATATCTGACATCCTATCCCACCCTCCCATCCCT
>CAUYUJ010001481.1:564463-626963 GCA_963575745.1 Prorocentrum cordatum | reverse complement strand
GGCAGCATCCGCCGTGGCAGTGAGTCAGACTCCGGATGGCACTGACGTCCAGATCGTCAGCCCGAAGGTCAAGAAGGAGCGCACAGAGGTCATCGATATCGCGAGCCAATCTGGTGAGAGCGAGTACGAGTTCAACATATTCAAGCCACACGTAGCTTCGCCCATCTCTAAGATCACCGATGACGGGAAGCAGCTGGTGAAGCCCCTCACGTCCAAGAAGGACAAGGGCCCTTTCGAGATGGAGTCGTGGATCGATGCCATAGCTGATAAGGCCTCCAGAGTCGAAACGATGGACCCTCGCACGGGCAACAAGAACTTCGGCTGGGGCAAGTTCGAGAACCACGTGGGCAAGAGGCCAGCAGCGGCCGCGGCGATGAGGCGGCCAGCGTCGGCTGCGTTGAAGCGGCCAGCAGCGGCTGCGGGCTTGGACTCCGAGGAGGCTCCGACGTCGGCAGAGACCGCTGCCGAACCAAAGAGCTCGCCGAAGACGCTGAAGAGCTCGCCGAGGAAGCTGCTTCACAGCAAAGTCTACCACCGAGAGCTTCGGATCCTTAGGAAAACCAAGTGTTTAGCGGTTGCCAAGAAGATAGCTCAGACCAGGGCCAAAGCTGCTTGCAAGGATCTCTAACGTAATATTGCTTTGTGGGTGGCCAGAGAGCCACACTCGGAATCAGTCGAGGGGTTCGCACTGATAAAAACCATCGTCATCATCATACGAAATGCCATGTTCAGCATCATCAGCATCATTAACATCATCATTATCGTCATCACCATCACCATCACCATCGTCATCGTCATCATCATCATCATCATCATCAGCATCATCATCATCATCATCATCATCATCATCATCAGCATCAGCATCAGCATCATCAGCATCAGCATCATCATCATCATTACCACCATCATCAGCACCATCATCAGCAACGACACTTCGGGCTAGAGTTCGCACGTAAAGTTTTACGTCCGAGTGCCGTGCTTCCCTTTCGTTTGAGGCTCGCGCGCGGGCTGCCGACTTATCATGTTTGTTTGTTTGGCCACTGCGGCTGGGCACGGCTCGAAGTAGCTGGTCAGGGAAGTCTGTGGGTATGATGTTTCGACTGGCAGCCGCATCTTCCATCTCCTCCTCATCCTGCTCACCCTCCCCATAGGATCCAGTTGGCAAACGTGTCGGGGTAACTCCTGCTCCTCCTCCTAGGAAACGACGAAAATGGCAGTCAACAACTCACCACCACCCCTAAGCAGGCTCAGGGGGGTTCTGGGAACCAGAACAAAACAACACAAAACACAACCAACACTTGAAACACAACGTGGAATTGCGAGAGGGCTCCGACTAAATCGCTTGAAACGAAAACGACCAAGACATGCATCACGCCGCACTTGAAACGAAGCGGCCAAACTGTTTCACCCGATCCTACCTCGTAGCCATTTCAAGCCAAGCGAGTTCGAGCCATGGCCGATTCCAAGAGGCCTCGGCTTTCTCAGAGCAAGGAGTCTCCTACGGCAGCGTCGGCGATGGCTGGCGACCAAGGTGATTTGGTGGCTGCTGAACTGCAACTGGAAGACGAGCTCGAGCGCTTGATTGATGAGCGCGGCACCGACACGCAGCAGCATGATTCGCAGCAGGAGTACACGCAGGTGGTGGACAGCGCTGATGAAGCTGAATCAACCAACAAGGACGAGGAGTACGTTGCAGCACTGAACAGCTTCAGCGTGGTGCTTCACGGCTACAACATTCGGATCCCGACCAGCGAGTACTCGCAGTCCCTGAAGGACGACATCAACAACCTCATCGTGAAGGCCAAGATGCTCCAGAGCTTCTACGAGAGCCACCCGCCCGAGGCTGCGCCCCCCACGAGTGTTGCCGTCTTGCACGCAGAGTGGCTCGGCATGAAGGGCCTGGCGAAGCGTTTGACGGACCCGCCCTGAGTGCCACGCAGGTGGAGAATGCCTTGCCAGGGTCCGTCTAGGGCGCACGCGAGCCAGAGAGTGCGCGGGCCGCAAGCGCAGCTAGCCCAAGCCGCCAAGTGGGGACGAAGTGATCTCCACTTCCTCCTCCCCTCCCCCTTCCTCCCCCCTCCTCCTTCCTCTCCTCCCCCTCCCCCTCCTTCCCCTCCTCCCCCTCCCCTCCCCCTCCTTCCTTTCCTCCCCCTCCCCCTCCTTCCTCTCCTCCCTTCCCCTCTCCCCTCCCCCTCACCTCCTCCCCCTCCTTCCTCTCCCCCCCCTCCCCTCTCCCTCCTCCTCAGACCAGCTCGCAACGCGGCGACGTCAGAAGGTGAGCGAGCGATTCCCCCAGAAGTCAAAGAGCACACATCAAAGTCAGACAAAGTCAGAAAAAGTCAGAAAAAGTCAGAAAAAGTCAGAAAAGTCAGAAACATATGAAACCATATATATATATATATATACAAAAAAATGAGTCTGACTTTTTCTGACTTTTTCTGACTTTTCTGACTTTTTCTGACTTTTTCTGACTTTGTCGGCCTTGCCGGTCGCACCCCGTTGTCTCGCCGATTGCTTTGCTGGTACCCAACGTTGCAACAGGGTACCCTCGTGGGCATCTCGTGAAATAGGCCTTCGTCTCTGTCACAAAGCTTGTCTGGCGATACGCAACTCCCAAACCTTCCGTAGCCTTTTTTGGCTCAAGCCCCCCCTGGGCGAGAGTGCGCTACAGCGCGTCGGTCAAGGATGGCCAAGTCCAAGGCCAAGGCGAAGGCCAAGGCTAAGGAGCTGTCCCCAGACGCGCTTTCGAAGCTGAAGGGCGACCTGTCGGAGGAGGAGATCAAGGCTGCCGAGGCTGCCTTGAAGAAGCTCGACGATGACAAGAGCGAGAAGAAACGTACGGAGAGCAGCATGACATACTTCGTGAACAAGAGCGGCGACGGGGACGGGGAAGCATTGCGGGGCTCCAAGCGCCGCGAGTTCATGTTGCTGTTCTTGGCCAAGAAGGCTCGCGAGGAGAAGGGCAAGACCTCCATCAAGTCGGAGAGGGTGCTCGAGAAGAAAAACCAAAGTATGGCCTCGAAGAGGTGGATGGGCAAGGAGCAGATGGAGATAGTCTACGGGAAGAAGCGCGTGAGGGTGTGGCTCGACAGCGGTAAACTTGATTCTCGCCCAGATCCTGTCACTGGGTCTACCGACGAGGACATGCAGGATTACAAGATACGCGAGGACGCCGAGCTGGAGATCAATAGCGAGGACGTCAAGCTGGGCATCCAGAACAAGGGGGACGAGTTGTCTGGGGACGGCGTGGCGGAGCTCCAGCAACAGTTCGACGATATGACAAGCAGTATGCTACCTCAGCTCGGAGTACCACCTCAAAGGATGCAGGAAGTGAAAGCCGAGGAACCCGATGATGGATCGGACCCTTTCGAGAAGCTCGAGATCATGAAGAACACGAAGGAGAGTTTGCGCAAGTTGAGGGACACTGAGTTGGATGCGAAGCTGATGAAGGAGTCGTCGAACGGCGAGAGCTACGCCGCTGCCCTGTCATCCGACATCGCAAACTTCCTCCCGAAGCTCTCCGCGTGCATCAAGGCGGTCGAGAAGCTCGCCCTGACGCCGAAGAAGGAGGTGTTGAATTTCGACGACATCCAAAAGCTAGACTCCAAGGTGACGAGCCTCATGGAGAAATTCTCCTCGATGCGCGGGTGGGCTGTGAAATTCGGGTTCATGCCAGCTTCCAAGAAGAAGCGTGCCTGATCCTGGGACGGGGTAGAGGTTGCTGAGTTGTCGCGGCTCGATGCTCGACGGTGCGTGGGGGAAGCTTCGCAGATCGAGAGGCCTGCTTTGGGACAAAGCGGGCCGTGCGCTACGATGTAGCAAACCATCCTAATCCTCCTCCTCTTCCTCCTCCTCCTCCTCCTTCCTCCTCCTCCTCCTCCTCCTCCTTCCTCCTCCTGCCCAAGAGGTCCCCAAGAGGCCCCAAGAGGCCTCCAAGATGCGTCCCACGAGGGCCCCTAGACGCAAAAATTGGCCCATTCCCTTCGTAAAACGTACACTTTTCACGAATTCGCTTTTTGGGCTTTCCGACGCTCCCAGACGGCCCAAGAGGCCCTAAACACCGCCCCAAGACGGTCCAAGCAGCCTCCAGGGAAGCTCCAAGGCAGCCCAAGAGAGCCCCAAGACAGCCCAAGAGGCGCCCACGATTGCCCAAGAGGGCCCCGACGACGGCCCCAAGAGCGCTCCAGGAGCGCTTCAAGTGGCCTCCAAGAGAGCTCAACATGGTCACAGACGGTCGAAGAGCGATCAAAGACACCGACGATCGCCTCCAGACGGCCCAAGACGGCCCCAAGAGGCCCCAAGAGGCCTCCAAGATGCGTCCCAGGAGGGCCCCTCGGCGCAAAAATTGGCCCGTTCCCTTCGTGAAGAAGGGGTCGGCGGATGTGGCGTAAGCCTGTAGAATCATCATCAGCACCATCATCATCACCATCACCATTATCATCATCGTCATCATCACCATCATCATCATCATCATCATCAGCAACATCAGCATCAGCATCAGCATCAGCATCAGCATCAGCATCATCATCAGCATCAGCATCAACATCATCATCATCATCATCATCATCATCATCATCATCATCATTACCACCAGCATCAGCATCATCATCAACAACAACACTTCGGGCTAGAATTCGCACGTAAAGTTTTACGTCCGAGTGCCGTGCTTCCCTTTCGCTTGAGGCTCGCGCGCAGGCTGCCATCAACATCATAGTCACCATAGTGGCCATCATTCGTAGCCATTTGGGCTCAAACTGCACATGACACGATCCCTAAAACGAAAGTTGCAAGAGGGGTTGCCTGATGATGGCTCTTCTTCTGCTGCTGGTCCAGCCGTCAGGCCCAGTGGAGTCCGTCGCAGAATGGTCGATAACGTTCGCTCCCACTGCGACGCACATAGTTCCACGCAGGGCGATCTACCGTTGAACAGGATGCTCAAAATGAGATGGGCCAAAGGACAGCTGAGCTCAGCAGCCGTTCAGGATATCGCACACTCTGCTATGGATCAAGGGGCGTCGGGTTGCGACGCCTTTGCCAGAATCGGAGCTGCGGGCCATCAGCCTGGGAACATGTTTCGAGACCTGTGCGCGGCGATCGGGACCCCGATAGGAGCGCCAGCCATTACTTGGATACGTATGCCTTTGGAAACAGGGAAAAAGATGTTCCCCATAGTGATGCCACACCTTCTCTTCGAACAATTTCTGAAAGAACGGCCAAGTGAATTTGCAAAGTCAATTCTTGGTGGATCATACGACTGCGGCGAGTTTTGGGACTCGGCGACGGGCAGGAAACTTGCAGCAGAGCACCCAGTGCTGCGAGATCGCCCACGGCGCCTTCTGAAGAAAACGGTACCATTGGGTTTGCATGGTGATGGAGGCGAATATTCCAATACAGATTCTGTATATGTCATATCATGGAATTCAATACTTGGTTTAGGGGACACAAGATCCAAAACAATGATTTTCGCTGTTATAAAAAAAATCGCAGTTGAATGATGAGACCTGGGACATGTTATGGCGGATCTTTGCAGAATCGATGAACAAGATGCTAGATGGCTTGCCTTCCGCAGATAACTATAGCGGATGCTTGCTCCAATTGAGGGGCGACTGGGACTTTTATTGTGAGATTCTTTCATTCCCACGGCAGAATGCAAATGACAACAATTGTTGGATGTGCAAGGCTAGCATTGTTAATCCTGAGTTGCGTTACACCGATGCCACAGATACTGCTGGGTGGCGTGGCACGGTGAGGACTACGGAGAGCTATGCGATCGAGCTGGCGGCAAGAGGAAAACAGGTCCCGCCCCTTCTTCGCTACGTTGTCGGGTTTCGATTAGAGTTCTGTATGGTCGACGTGCTGCACTGCGTCGACCAGGGCGTTTGCTCACACATACTGGGTTCGATAATGTGGGAATGCATGCAACGTATGGGCTGCAATCAAGCGCAGCAGGTTTCGGCCCTGGCAGATCACCACAAGGCTTGGCAGCGTCAGCAAGGCACAAGTTTTCACAAGTTGACGGGGCCACTCACACTCGCACGACTGAGATCTTCGTCTGGCTACACGAAGTTCAAAGGCAAAGCAGCTGATACAAGGCACATGTCTGGCTACGCCGTCCACTTGGCCAGAGAGTTCGACGACGGTTCGGAACATGCGAAACAGAGGCTCGCCGTGGCCATGCTGCTGGATCGTTTTTATCTCATCCTGAAGGACCACGACATGTTCTTTCCCCCTAGTGCTCTACGGGAGTTGAAGTACATAGGGAAGACGCTTGTTGTGTTGTACAACGCGTTGAGCGTTGAGTCTGCTAGCAGGCACGAGAAGATATGGAAATTCGTTCCAAAGTTTCACTTGTGGCTTCACCTATGCGAGTTTCAATGTGCAATAATGAATCCAAAATATTTTTGGACGTATTCGGACGAAGATCTAGTGGGCCAGATTATTGAGGTTGCAAGGAGCTGCCACCCGAGCACGCTCGGCGAAACTGCAATATACAAGTACTTGTTGTTTCACTTTGGCTGAACAGAAAAAACATGAAAAAAAAACAGCTGCTTATTCATTGCGCTTCGCGCCATCACGTGGCGACAGCACTTGAGGCTCCACAACGAACCCGCCTTCTCCCCCTGCTGCTTCTGCTTCTCCTCTCAAACCTTCTGCTCCGAAGGCCCCCCAATATCGGCCCCAAAGGCCCCCGCCCCCACTAGAGTGCCCCAAGACGATCCACGAGGGCCCCGAAACGCCCAAGAGGCCCCCAAGACGGCCAAGTTCCCAAAGAGCCCCAAGAGTGGCCCTCGAAAAAACCAAAATGGCATATCGGACCTCTCCCCCAAATTATGGCCCGACAGCGCCAGGCAGTCGCTGAATATAGTCCAAGATCAGGTTGAGTTTGAGCCTCAGCTCGAGCCTCATAACAGCAGTTTCAAGTTTGAGCCGAGGGAGTTTGAGCCGCCGTTTTTGAGAAGAGGCAATATAAATACGCCTCAAAGGGGAGTCTGCAGATGATGATAATGATGATGATGATGATGCTGATGATGATGGTAATGATGATGATGATGATGATGAGGATGATGATGAGGATGATGATGCTGATGATGGTGATGATGATGATGATGACGATGATGATGATGATGATAATGATGATGATAATGATGATGATGATGATGATGATGATGATGATGATGATGATGATGATGACCATGGGGGCCACCGATTCACCGCGCACGGTCGTATACGCGAGAGGACGAGGGCGAGGGAGGCTGATGTTTCGTTTGCGAGAAGACGCACGGTCCGCAATCGAACAAGGTGGCGCACCGACGTCTACACGCCTATAGAGGGGCGATGGCGCAGCAATGGCCAATGCCGCCACCGCCTCCGCCACCACCACCTCTACCCAACGCCACCACCACCAACACCACCGCCACCACCACCACGCACCCACCACTCACCACTCACCACGCACCACCCACCTACCCCCACCACGCACACTTCACCACCGCCACCACCACCGCCACCACCACCACCGCCACCGCCACCACCATCGCCACCTCCACCACCACCACCGCCACCACCATAACCACAACCACCATTACTGCGACCACCACCGCCGCCACCGACACTACCACCACCACCCCAGACGGGGGGCGCCCACGAAGCGCATTCGGTGTTGGTGGGTTAGCGGAGGTGCCGCCCCATTGCGTGTCTGAAATACCAGAATAATCATACTGGCAAGCGCGACGACCTTCGATGGATATCCCACCCATTGCTTAAAGTACCAGAGGCCAACAATTGCATGAACACCAGAGCTAGCAACCATCGCGCCACCATTTGATGTTCAACTGCGTGTTACATGCGTTGGATACAAGACGTTCAACCTGGTTCACATTAGGTCGAACCATGTAAAACAATGTGGCGACATCTCGGCCAATCAACACGTACGGGGGGGGGGGGCGCACGAACGATTAATTGCCAACGCTGCGAAACTTCGGCCAACCCGCCCGCGCGGGGGGGGGGGGGGCACGATGGCACCACGGCGGCCAACGCCGCGATACCTTGGCGAATTGCACTCAAGCGCTGTTTGTGGAATAAAACTCACGTGGTTCGATGCATAGCGCGCGCTTAGCGCGACCCATGGGGTGCAACCTGGGCCATCGCCCTCGACGCATGCACACGATGGCCGCCGCGCATACGCGGCCACCGCACATGGGCGCAACCCGTGGCTATAGCCCTGGGCGAACCGCGCGGCCACCGCGGGCCCACGCTGGCAAGAGTCGTATGCGAACATATGTCTCAAGATATGCTCATGCACCACCTCGCGACCATGCATTGCGCATAGGCTACACGCGTGCCTCACGTTTAAGAGATCATGTTTCTCCTAAATGTTGCTGCATCTCTTCCATCACTTACTTTAGGTGAGAGCTTGGATCTAGGAGCTCTTGGATGCTCGGGGGAGCACTGCCTGCAAGTCGGACGTCGGCCACAGCGAGCGCTGTGGGAGTCGCGTCTAGGGTGATACGAGCGGGGGCCGCCGCCGGAGGCCCCCGCCCAAGCCACCGTGCGTGCGCGATGTCGGAAGTCCAAACCAAGGGTGGCAAACGACCACTGCATGCTGTCTAAGAACGGGAGTGTGAAACCTCTGGCCTAACGGGCCTAATTTCCAGTGGGAAGAGCGATCATATCGAACAGCGCCCCTTCGTGGCTTAACGGGCCCTGTTTTAACTGAAGAATCAGAGGCGCAACCACGGCGAGTCCGGCAGGCCTGGGGGCCTGCGCCACATGGGGGGATAGCTGCAGTCGGCTGCTGGCGTCTGGTCAGGTGCGTCGGGGCAGGTTCGGCTGCCTCCCGGGGTGCCAGGTGGGCGTCTAGTCGGAAACGTCGGGGCAGGTTCGGATGGGCGGTCGTCGGCGGCGCCAACGCAGTGAGAAACCATTGGCCTAGCGGGCCCTGTTTTAAGTGAGAAGAGCGATAATATCGAACCGCGTTCCTTCCTGGCCTAACGGGCCCAGTTTCAGCTGGAGAAACAAAGGCACAACCGCGGTGAGCTCTGCAGGCCTAAGGGACCTGCACCACTTGGAGAGGTCGGCTGCGGTCGGCTGCCCTCAGGGGTGCCCAGTGGGCGTCTGCTCTGATGCGTCGACGGTCAGCGCGGACTAACGACAGTGCGCTGTTCCTCGCGCGGCACCGCGCCTCCGTCTCAGGGCGGCGAGACGGGGGCCCCAGGGGCGCGCGGCGCGGGGCGACAGTGACTGCCCCGTCACGCGCGCGCGGTCTACAAGTCATCGTCGTCAGAGGGGGCCGCTTGGTCTGATGCATCGCCGGGGCCGGCTGCCGCTGCCCGCCCGTCTCGCATGTGAGGTTGGGCCCCAGCGCCACCGGCATCTCGTTGAGCAGCGCCAGGGATGGCTGCCGCGGCCAGCCCTTCTCGGACGTGACCCTGACCTCCAACGTCGCCGCCGACATCGCGCTGGGCATCGCCGTGGCCAGTTGCCACTGCCGGCCCTTCTCGCGCGCGTGGTTGATCATGGCGGGCTCGAGCTTCCACGCGAGCATCTCGCTCAGCAGCGTCGCAGCCCGCTGCCGCTGCCGAGGCCGCATCTTCTCGCAGGCGCTGTTCACAGTGCCGTAGATGATGTTGGTGGGCTCCAGCTTCGCCCCCAACTTCTCGCTGAGACGAGCCAGAGCTGTCTGCCACTGCACCTTCTCGCAGGCGCTGATCACAGTGCTGCAGCGGCTGATGTCGGGCTCCAGCTCCGCGACTGCCGTCTCGCTCAGCAGCGCCGCAGCCTGCTTCCACTGCCAACGTCTGCTCTTCTCGCGCGTGCTGTTCACGATGCTGTACGTGATGATGTTGGGCTCCAGCATCGCGACCACAATTTTGCTCAGCAGCGCCGCTGCTGGCTGCCACTGCCAACGCCTGGTCTTCTCGCACGCGCTGTTCCCTGTGCGTAGGTGCTGATGAGTCTGGGCTCCAGCGTCACCGCCATCTCGCTGAGCAGCGCCAGGGAAGGCTGCCACGGCCAACCCTTCTCGGACGTGAGCCTGACCTCCGACGTCGCCACCAACATGGCGCTGAGCATCGCCATGGCCAGCTGCCACTGCCGGCCTTTCTCGCGCGCGTGGTTGACCATGGCGGGCTCGAGCTTCCACGCGAGCATCTCGCTCAGCAGCGTCGCAGCCTGCGGCCGCTGCCGAGGCCGCACCTTCTCGCAGGCGCTGTTCACAGTGCCGTGGGTGATGAGGTTGGGCTCCAGCTTCGCTCCCAACTTCTCGCTGAACCGAGCCAGAGCTGTCTGTCACTGCACATTCTCGCAGGCGCTGATCGCAGTGCTGTAGCGGCTGATGTCGGGCTCCAGCTTCGCGACTGCCGTCTCGCTCAGCAGCGCCGCAACCTGCTGCCGCTGCCAACGCCTGCTCTTCTCGCACGTGCTGTTCACGATGCCGTAGGTGATGATCTGACCGGTCCACCAAGGCCAAAATCATCACAATAAGCATCGGCGCCGCCGTCGTCGTCGCCGTCACCGTCGCCGTCGCCGCCGTAATAATTGTAGTAGCTGCAATCGCAGTAGCGGCGCGGATGATAGAGGTGTAGGGGATGCATTTGTGATCGTATAAACGCCAATAGCGTCACCATTTGATCAGTGAAATTTGATAGCAGAAACAATAATCATGATAGTAATGCTGGGACTCGAAATCCCGCCATCCCTTTGGGCGACAGGCGGTCTAACGAGATCTTTATTCCCTCTTCCAAAACCCCCTTTTCCCCTTCGGGAGGGGTTTACCCCTCCCCCATACCCCCTCCCCTGGACTTGGACGGGGGCGGTCGCGATGTGTCAGGGGGTCCTTTTCGGCCCAAGATGGCCCCAAGAGGGCCTCAGAGAGCCCAAGATGGCCTTCAATATCGGTCGAGACAGCCCAACATGGCCCAAGATAGCTAACAACATGCCTCCAAGAGGCCCCAAGAGGACCACAAGACGGTCCCAGGTGCTTTTGGAGACCCGTCAGGACCTCCCCGAGAAAGCAATTTCCTTCAAACACCTGAAGAAAATCAATGATGTTTGCCTTCTCGCCCTGTCGCCTCCGCTGCGCTTTTGAGGCCTCAAGATGGCGCCAATATGGCCCAAGAGAGCTCCAAGAGCGGCCCAAGAGGCCCTCAGACGGCCCCAAGAGCGCCCAAGAGCGGCCCAAGAGGGCCCCAAGAGCGCCCCAAGATGCGATTCCGGTGGCCCCCCAAGGGGGGAGACAAATCGGGGACCCCCCTCCTTTTTTGATCGATGGCCTCCAAGGTGGCCCCAGGAGGCGCTCCATAGCCCCCAAGAAGGCCCCAAGAGAGGCCCAAGAGAGCCCCAAGGAAGCCCCAGGAGCGCCGCCCCAAGACGCCCCAAAAGAGCCCCAAGAGGGCCCCAAGACCCCTAAAGAGCCCCAAGAGGGCCCCAAGATGCCCCAAAAGAGCCCCGAGAGGACCCCAGGACCCCCCCCCAAACAACAAAAAAAAACCCAAGAGGGCCCCAAGATGCCCCAAAAGAGCCCCAAGAGGACCCATAGAGCCCCAAGGGGGCCCCAAGATGCCCCAAAAGAGGGCCGAGAGATCCCTGAGACCCCCAAAAGTGCCCCATAGCTCCAAGAAAGCCTCCTGTGTTCCAAGATAGCCTCCAAGATGGCTCGACACCCTCCTCCCCCTCCTCTCCTTGTCCGCTCTGTTTCACTATATGTGTTTCTTTTTTCCATTGCCCGTCAGCTCTCATGGGAAGGGCTTCTGAATGGACTGGCGGGGATTCGCGAAGCGGAAACAATTGTACTACTAGTAGTAATTGTGGTGGTGATAGTTGTAATAATAATAGCAGAAATGGCTTCTCGCTCCGTCTCCGATAAACGTATCCAGCAGAAGTGCGACGCAAGAAACAAGCACTGTGAGAAACTGACCTGGGTTCAGTTTTCCCTGGCAGGTTCGAGCCCTACACATGCGTTTGCCGACGCCCAGCTCTTGAAAGCGGCCCTACACATGCCGCCGCTGCTCGAGCCCGCGCAATTGCAGCAGACATGATCAGGCAATGCTGATCGCCCCCCAGCAGCCGCCCCAACGGCCGCCCCCCATGCTGGTTCGCGCCAGAGGCTGCGAATTATCGCCAGAGGCCAGAATCGCTGTGCGCCAACATCAACACATGGCACTCGATCTCTGCAAGCTGCCCTTTCTCCACCTCTGCGAACGACGCTTCCCTCGCAAGCGAATGCTCCCCGCCTGCGTCCAAGAACATCTGGGCAACCGCGTCCTTCGCGTCACCCCGAAGGTGTTCCTTGACGCCCATGCGGACTAGTGCCATGGACAACAATCGTTCGTCGAAGCCCAAACAGGCACGCGGGGGGAGCCCGTCGAGCAAGTCCCACGCGCGCGCCCAGGCGCGGAGAATATCACTCCTCGAAGCCCCTGCTTGAAGCAATGCCTGGGCGGGTTTCGCATCGAAGGACAAGATGCTCGCGACAGAGTCTGCGACGCACCGCCTCCTCTCAGACAGCGCGCAAGCCAGAAATAAGCCTCCAGCGTGCCAAGCTCGGCAACATTGACACAGTGCCCCCGCGGCGGGCGCGCGCACCCATCGCAAAATGTCTTGGAACACCCACGCCAAGATGGAGACGATGGCTGGCTTCGCGGTGGCTTTCGTTGTGATTCTCGCATAACAACGAGTCTCGCCAGGGCACGCTGTCGCGCCAGAGGCTGCGACGGGGGCAGCCATCCCCAAATCCTCAACGACGGACACCGGGAGCGCTGGCGGCGGTAACACCTTGCGGGCAACAGCTTCTTTGTTTGTGGACAAGCACAGGAAGCAAACCAAGTCGTCGAGTCCGTAAATATACTCGGGAGGTGCACCAACGCCATCTTGCGGAGACGTCGCGCCAGGGGCTGCGAGTACAGCGGCCAAGGCTGCGCGGGCCACCTCAGCCGATTCGTAGGAATCAATTCCCGCGTCGTCCAAACCCTCTTCGGCCCCGGACCCCATGCCAGCGAGCAGGGGCCAATCTTCCTCGTCGACAGGCACGTCCAGGCCCTCCGCCTTGAACAACCACCGTATGAACCTTGGGAACACGACAGGAATACAACAATCCGCTTTGCGGGGGAGGGCGAGGGGGGGACTACAGGATTACCGGATTACTGCGTCGGGGGCACGCAGCAGACGGAAGACGGGGCCAAGCGCGCCCAAATATCTCATATCTGGCGCCCCCCCTAAGGATTGGGCCGACCTGCCCGCGCGGCCCGCGTCTGACGCGGGGCCGCGGGTGTATCTGTTCGGGTGGCTATGTTCCGCTACGGTTCCCAGAAGAGAATCAAAAACGAAGCCCTGTTCCGGAAGCAGCTGCAGGTGCCGCGCGCGGGCGGGCGGCGGCCCTGCGTGATCCTTTTGACCGAGGGAGAGGGAGGGGGGGGGAGGGTCAACGCGGGCAGCGAACGAGGAGGAAGAGGACACGCGAGGGGGAGGGAGAGGGGCCACATGGGGCGGGGGGGGCACGACGCAGAAGAGGGACAAAGGAAACCCTTGCCGGGCTCCACTTGGGCCCGACGCGCGGTCGGGAGCCCGCTGGCGGGGTGCATTTGCAGCACCCGTACCGCCTGATTCGATTGTATTTGGCGTGGGCCCCGGCCCAAAGCTTTATCTCGTGCTTCCTCAGGGCGCTCTCCGCGTCCCTGAACGTGGGTTTCACGTGGAACACCTTGGCGAGGTCCTCGCAAGCTGCCCGGAGGTTGCCATCCCGCACATCAGGCAGCAACAGCGCGAACTCCTGTCCACCAGTGCGGCGACTTGCCGGGTTCATGAATGGATGATACGCAAAAGTCGCGCCAGAGGCTGCGTTCCCGAGCTTGCTCCTCTCATCGCGGCGCATTAACTCAACCTTGTGCTCGTCACGGTATCCGAGAACCTGGCGCCCCTTCATGTCCGCTTCCATCGAAGTCCACGCGACCTGTAACATTTCAGCTCGCTCTGTGGACTCCGCGTGCTGAAAACGGGATAATGCCTTTGACAAGTGTCCAAGAAGTGAGCTCGTCGACCACCGCCAGTAGCACAGATAGACCACCGCTAAAAGCTCCAAGCGCACTGCAGTCGCGCCAGAGGCTGCGGCCCGAAGATACTCGCCGCTCGCTACGCCGACACGTATGTCATGTCTGTGTAGCAAAGTGAGGATGAACCCGCCGGCGACGCATGCGCCTACTTTGTCGGCCGCTTTGCCCAAGGCACCACTCAACCGGGCAATTTTCCAGTGCTGCCCTCTCGGCACTGGAGCGCGGTATGCTGTGCACTTCGGGTTTTTGCAGCTCCCATCATCTCTGGCGCGCTCAAGGCACGTCTTGCAACGGAGCCCCATCGCGCCAGAGGCTGCGAGAGCGCGCGGAGCGCTCCGCCACCCCGCGCGGCCGATAGCCCGCACGAAGAGCGCGGGCTGGACCAGCGCGCGCTCGAGCCCACGCAGCTACGCACAATCGGATAGTGAGAGGGGCGTCAAGCGTTTGTTGCATGCTGCGAAGAGCAGTGTAGTACAATTATGGGCGGGGGCAGGTGCTTTCTTTGGGTGTATTTAATCTGCCCTACTGGGCGGTAACTGGTCTACTTTGGGACGATATCTGGCCTCATAATGGGCGGTATGATTTCCTCTGGGGTGGGGCTGGTACACTTCTGGGCGGCGTCTGGTGCACATGTGGGAGGTCTGATTTATTTTTGGGCGGGGTCTGGTCTCCTTTGGGACGGGGTCTGGTCTCCTTGCGGCTGGTCTGATCTACTTGTGGGCGGGGCTGGATCTACTTTGGGGTGGGGTCTGGTCTACATTTGGGCGGGTCTGCGCTACTTGGGGACAGGGGCCGATCTTCTTTTGGCTGGGGGTTGATCTACTTTTGGGCGGGGTCTGGTCTCCTTGTGGGAGGTCTGATCTACTTCTGGGCGGGGTATGATCTACTTGTGGGTGGGGTCACGTCTCCTTGCGGGCGGTCTGATCTACTTTTGGGCGGGGTCTGATCTACTTTTGGGCGGGGTCTGGTCTACTTTTGGGCGGGGTCTGATCTACTTTTCCACGGGGTCTGGTCTACTTTTGGGTGGTCTGGTCTACTTTTGGGCGGGTCTGGTGTACTTTTGGACGGGGTGCGGTCTCCTTGCGGGTGGTCTGATCTACATTTGGGCGGGGTCTGATCTACTTTTCCACGGGGTATGGTCTCCTTGCGTGTGGTCTGACCTACTTTTGGGCGGGTCTCATCTACTTTTGGGCGGGTGTGATCTACTTTGAGTTTGTTTTTTTTGGTTCGGTATACCTTGTTTTGTCACGTGTCCTGCGTTGTTCTTACCAGGAAAGCCCCGGAGGCCGCAGGAGGCCGCAGGAGGGCGCAGGAGGTCCCGGGCGGCCCCAGGAGGCCGCAGGAGGCCCCGGGAGGCCCCTGGAGTTCCTGGGAAGCCTCAGGAAGCCCCAGGAGGCCCCAGGAACCCCCAAGAGGCTCCAGGGGGACAAGTAGAGCCGGGGGCAGGCAGAGGACGGGATAGCGACGCAGGAGCGAAGTCCCCCGGAGGACGGGGCAGGCAGTCCTGTTCTGGTTGCCCGGGGCATTCCCCGGACGTCGAGCCTCCATCCCGCCAGAGGCTGGGTTTCGCTGCGCCCTGGCCCTCACGAGGGAGAAAGATAAGTAAGCATCGGGAGCAGGGGGGGGGGACTGAGGAATAATGCAGCAGGGAGGCGGAGGGGAGGACGACGACGACGACGACGAG
Organism: Prorocentrum cordatum; assembly: GCA_963575745.1. NCBI lineage: Eukaryota > Dinophyceae > Prorocentrales > Prorocentraceae > Prorocentrum > Prorocentrum cordatum. Next base: position 611,234 of record CAUYUJ010001481.1, on the reverse strand, counting down.
GGAAGCTCATTTCAAACGTTTTTCGGCGTCGCTCGGGCGCGGAATCTGCGCTCTCGCCAAAACTGACACGGGCGCCAGAGCTGGGCGCGGAATCTGCACTTCCGCCAAAACTGACACGGGCACCGGAGCTGGGCGCGAGACTATTCCCGCCAGAGGCTGGGATCGGCACCGAAGGCGCCAAGGGCACGTGCTCACCGCCGCCCGCGTTTCCAAGGCGCCGTGGGCAAACCGTGCATACCGGTCTCCTGGTAGTGAAACGCTTTCGCGTTGCGCCTCTTGGTTCCCGGCGCATTCTGCGAGACAGGATGCTTGCGCTTCTGGATCCAGACAGGCAGGCTCAGGTAAGCGCGGTAGATATCGTAGCATGAGCACCAGTCTTTCCCGAACCAGAAGAGTTCGGCCAGCGTGATGAATTGGCCAGTGCGGATCTGCCAGTTCCCGCCAGAGGCTGGGTTCTACCTCATCAAGCCAGTCTCGCCGCCGTCCTGTGTCATGATCAACTCCAAGTCTTCGTTGGTCAAGTGCCCTTTGCGTGAGGAGAGCCACGAATAAGTCGCCCAGCTGCGCGCGAATTGGTAATGCCAGTAGGCAGGTTGAAGGATGCTCCCGCCAGAGGCTGGGAAGGGCTTCCACTCTGTGCGCACAAGCCTGGCCTCGCCATCGTGCAGCGTCAAAATGTGCTTGACGTAGTCGCGCGTGTCGCGCACGCCGGGGAAGTCCTCAATCGAGGCGACGGGTGTCTCCGTCGGTGCCGCCCTCTCCCCAATCCCCCTCCTCGCCCTGGCCCCCTCTCCCCTCCCCTCCCCCCTCCTCGTCCTCTCCCTCCTCGTTCGCCGACCCCCCCCCCTCCCGCGCGGGGGGAAGCGGGGATGGGCGGAGAGGGCGTTGCTGGGGGTCGACTGGGCTTTCGCATCGCTGGAGACAACCCCCGCCATTCCTGCTTCAGCTGCAGCCAGTCCTCTTCCTGGAGCACCCACCACCCGCCAGAGGCTGGGCTGAGGTCCGGCCACTCCTCGCAGAAGAGCAGACGGTCGTGCTCCATCTGGTGGGTCAGCAAATGCATGTAGTGGACCTTCCTGCTGGCGATGGCCTTCACGACATCCTCGTTGACGCCCCAGCGCCCGGCGTTCTTGGAAGGGATTCCCGCGATGAACTCTGCGGCGTCTGGGATCGGGTCCGCGTACGCCCGCAGGTGCTGGAGGAGCAGCGCCCGATGCTGATCGCGAGCCCTGGCCGTCGCCGCTGGCTCCCGAGGAGGGCCCCCCGCCCGCGGCCTGCTCTGCCAGTAATCGCCGAAGTGCAGCTGCCTATCGCTGGTGCGCACAATCTGGCGAAGCCGCTCCTTCCCAGAGGTCTTTTTTTTTAAGAAAAAATGAAATTTTCTGGGCGTGCGTTTTTTCAGAAAACGTTTTCTGATTTTTTTTTGCGCTTGATTTTTTTTGCGCGCAGCTTTGGTTTCCGCATCTTATAATCTACACAGAATGTGCGATGTGGTGTTGTTTTGTGGCAATCGTGGCCAGCGGGCTGCTCCGTGCTAGTTGAACTAGCCTCGCACCCTTAATCCACCATATCCGCCATGGTATAATTATACTGCACAGTCGGTGATCACGTGTATCTTCTTATCGCGGCTGGGATTTCTAATTCGTTGGTTGGCATTTGTGAGACGACTGGGCCGTAGTGTAAGTAGAAACTGGGCCGTAGTGTAAGTAGAAACGGGGAGGCGAGAAACCGGCATCAGCAACATCATCATCATCATCATCATCATCAGCAACAGCAGCAGCAGCAGCATCATCATCATCATCATCTTGCAATGCATCATAAGCAGCGCACAGACGCAGGTGCGTACAACGAGGAAGGGAAGATTGGAGACGATGGACGGAACCGCGCACCAAGGCACTAGGGATAAATAGGTCAGGAGGAGGCGGTCAGTGTTTGACAAGTTCCTGCACGACTGAAGTTGCACCCGCAAGCGGTCGAATATCATCGCTGACAGCGAGGGAAAGGAATGTGAGGGGGAGATGGATCGAGGAGAAAGGACCAGGAGGAGAAAGAGGGCGGGAGCGCCAGGGGATGGGGCGAGGGGAGGGTGGGGGCGGAGGACAGGAGGCAGGGGCGGAGGACAGGAGGACTAGAGGACAGCAGGATAAACGCAACTCCGCCTGGAACGACTGTCAGGCAAGACTGGCAGCGAGCGGGAAACATATATAACGCAGCGCCTTCGTCGAAGCACGTCAATCTGATTAGTGCGCCCATCGCCCTCATCTAAATACATTGCGTCATATAACGGTATCTCCCCGCTTCCAGTGCAATGCCGACGTGTGTGTGTGTGTCTGTATGATCGTATGCATGTGCGTTCCCACCCCCATGTGTCGCCATGGATTTGATTTCTAACGTTAGCTCGACGTCTAGCCCCAGACCGCATTGTTGTAAGTCGCATTCGCCGACATCAGTTGTTGCGTATCCGACGTATCAGTTTTTTTTGTTGTCTAGTTTTATTGATTCGTTTCGTCGTTCTTATTTCTCTCTCTCTCTCTCGCTGTATCTCTCTCTGTCTCTGTCTCTGTCTCTCTCTCTCTGGTTATCTGTCTGTCCCTCTCTCTTTGTTTCTCCCTCCCTCACTCTGTTCAGGTCTCGGTCGCTCTTTTTACGTTGTAGGTATCTCTCTATATCTCTGCCTCTCTCTCTCTTTTTCTCTTTCTCTGGTAGATAGTATTGTCTCGCTTTCTCTCTCTCTCTCTCTCGCTCTCGCTCTCCTTAGTTCCCCTCTGTGGCACCCCCGCTCACGATATTTCTGTATCCCGCCATACGTAGATATCGATCCGTCCCTCTCACGTGCATCCCGCATCTTTACATATGTGTAGGTGTGTTAATATGCCGTTGTGTGATAGCATATATGCATGCACTTACAACTGTACATATACACACATGTATTGAGTTTGGCGCATGGTGTCTTAGTCGATGCGTGGACCGACGTGATAATACATACATTTCTGTATACATATACAGATATGTGTGTATCTATATATGCGTATCGATGCATGTGCATGGAGGCGTTGCAAGCGTAGGCTTACATGCGCATATGTGTGCGTGCGCCCTTGTATACTCATATATGTCCGAACGTGTGCGAGTTGACGTAACCTTCATAGCCATGAATATGAATGTATATACATAGGTGTATACGTATATAAGCATGTACGTATAATTCTAAACGTGCTTGTATGCATATGATGTATGTATGTATGTATGTATGTATATGTATGTATATGTATGTATATGTATGTACATGTATGTATATGTATGTATAGGTATGTATATGTATGTATGTATGTATGTATGTATGTATGTATGTATTCATGCATGCATGTATGTATGTATGTATGTATATATATACATATATATATAGGTGGGTACTCCCCCCCTGCATGGTCGCCCTCATCTCCTCTACATGGGCGGTTGCACAGAGCGCACCCTCGAGTCGCGGCGACGCTGCACGTCGCAATGACACTTAGCGGTGGTCTGTAAAGCAGCATGCCACTGAGAGGCCAATGCGGACCATCGAGCACGCAGCGCCCGAGGCTGAGACAGCACAGATGGCATCTGAAAAATTAGTGGCAACCTCGGGGGAGAAGCCTTGAATCATGAACCTCTCTGCTGGCGACAGGAACCGATGGATCGTGAAATCCAGCGTCCCCTTTTCAAAGACAAACAAGTGATGGTTGTCTTGCGTGAGCTCGGGGCAAATGTTCGCCCTCGGCAAGTCTTTGGGCGGCGTGCTTAAATCACACACATAAATGTTGCCAGCAGACTCGAGCATGCAAATATCCTTGTACGATCTTAAATTCGCCTGCATGGCATCATCCAGGTCAGTCACCTGGACCTTCGGGAGGCTCCTGTCGAGCATATCTGCCAGCTGAAACTTTGGCAAACGGAACTGTTCTGGGCGCAAACATGGTGGATGGTCCGCTCCATCCTTGAACAGCTTGTTCCTCCTGCCACAGATGTGCATCCTAGTGCGCTCCTGGGGCAGCCCCAGCTGCTCCGAGCTCAGCAGCCATGGCCAAACGCACCAACCATCCCCGAGCTCTGAAGTCAGATATTCGATCACTTCGTCTGCTTGGCTGGCCGCCCGCCCAGGCGGGACATCTGCTAGCTCTAGCTGGGTCTCAATCACAAATATCTCGAGCGCCTCGGTCTCTCGGCGCGCTTGGCCCACAATGCATGCAAGCATCGACAACCATTCGTTGTCGTCATCGTCCTTCTGCAACCCCTGGCCGTCAACAGGGAATGGTGCACTGTCTGGTGCGGCGATGATCACCTGCGCGTCCCTGATCTTGTTCAGGTTCAACTGGCGGGCGCAGGGGCGGCGCGGGCGAGATGGATGCGGGCGCACGGCTCTTGAATGCCGCAGTTACCTCGCTCGAGAAGCATGCGCACACCACCTCCGCAACACATGGCGGGCACGTGACGCAGATTAATGACAGATGGAACGACTTGCATCGAGGTCATGTTGGATGCCGAGAAACTTACAACATTGGTATGTTCGCACGTATTCCTTGACATTCCCTCCTGCTCCATCCTTCCAACATATCTGTTTAACTCTATAATGTTTGACGTCATTTATAAACGCAGTTACGCCTAAATGCTTATACCCATGCAAGTGCATCCATCCATGCATGCATGCATATATACGCATATACATACAGACGCACGTACATGCATCCGTACCTACATACATTCAATCATGCATGCATTCATGCATGCATATATGTATGCATGTGTACGTACGTGCATACATGTATTATATATATACATGCTGAGTTGCTTAAATGTTTGTTCATGTATGTGTGTTTGGTTCATGTTTTAGTTGATTTGTTTATATAAATATAAATATACGTATGTGTGTGCGTGTGCGTGTATAACTGGCGTTCGAGGCTCGGGGGGGGGGGCAGGCCCACTCCTCCATGGCGGTGGCGGGGCTCCAGGAGCTTTCTTCCCCGCTCCACGACAGCTTAGATGCCCTCCAAGACGGTCAAGCTAGCTGGCTCAAGATGGCCTCAGAGACGCCTCTCATACCGCCAAGAAGCCCCCAATTACGCCCCAAGAGGCCTCCAAGAGGCCTCTCCCGAGAGAGCCCAAGAGGCACAAATGGCCTCATCCTTATCGGAAAAACATTTTGTTGTTGTTGTTGTTTTTTTTTTTTTGGGGGGGGTTGAATCATATTCTTATAGTGGGCTTTGACAGCGTTCAAGACGGCCCGCGAGGCCCCGAAGATCGTCCCAAGACGGCCCAAGGGGCTCCCAAGAGGGCTCCCAGACTGCCCGAGGGCTCCCAGACGGCCGCAGAGGGCCCCAGGACGCCCTAAGAAAGGGCCCAGAGGGGGTCCTCGAACGGACATTTGAAGCTCTCACCTTTCAGCATGCTCTTACGCTGAAGGGTAGCCCTCCGCGCCCCCCCCTTGTGGCCTTCGTGAAGTCGCAGGGAGCGTGCGCGTGGGTCGACGCGCCGTTCGCCACCCATATGGCGTGCCGCTGCAGCCACTCCTTCTTGTCGTAGCAGTAGTTGGTCACGCGGATCCCCATCTGCGGGGCGCGGGAGGGGGTTCAACCGGCATTGGAGGGCGGGGGCGGGGGGTGCGAGGAAGGGCCAGTGGACGAGGGACGTACGAGGAGTTTGGATGGGAGAGCGACGACAAATGAGGGATGAAGGGGCACGGAGGAGGACGATGAGAAAGGGAGGATGGGGAGGATGATGAGATTTGGTGAAGGGAGGGTGTTGTGAGGGCCCAGACGTAGGTACAGATCCTCCCACATTTCATATTGTTTCTCCCCCCTCCCCTGTGTCATCCCTCCCCGTGCTGTCCTGCATCCCATGCGCATTCCCCTCCATGTCTCTATCAGATATCCCACTCTTCCTCCTCCTCCTCCTCCTCCTCCTCCTCTTCTCCTCCGCCGCCTACTCCTCCTCCTCCTCCTCCTTCTCCTCCTCCTCCTCCTCCTCCTCAATCGTGTCCTCATCTCCGATCGCGCGAGCCTCCTTGATCGCGATCGCCCCCGTGTTCATGCCGCACCCAATGGACAAGACGTGGAGGTGGTCGGGGGGCTTGGCGCCATTGTCGGTCATGAGGTCGCGCGCCAGTTCCTTCTGACGGGATAGCGCGGGAGGGGCGAGGTAGCGTGTGAGACGGGAGAAAGAGAGAGAGAGAGAGAGAGAGAGAGAGAGAGAGAGAGAGAGAACAAAAAGCGGAAACACAAACCACACATCACGAACGAACCAGAGAGAAAGAAAGAACGAGGTGCCAGAGAGAGAGGTAGAGCGACAGAGAGAGAGGGAACGTGTGTGCACATGTGTGTAACGCGAGAATGTACATACATGTGCGTGCACATGCGGCGCGTCTACGCACGCGCGCGGGGAGAGACATTACCACGCTGTCATCGATGCATGTGTGTACACATATATATATATATATACATACATACGTCTTCTCACCCTATGGCAGAGCTATGCGTAGAAATGCACAGCCGCGCAATTGTGTATAAACGCATGCGTTCACACTCAGATGAGCGGAATACGATCGCACCCCGCACGCGCGGGGGACGGAGAGAGGGGCAGCCCCGTTGCATAACAATAAGATATGAGCCATTATTACGTAGGCGAGCTGAACAATAACGTGAGTGTTTGACGACAGGTCTATACGCGCAGAGAGGGCGGGTGCGAGGCGCGACAGGGGGGAGGGAGGGGCGAGAAAGAAATCACCGATGCAGACAGCGAGTGGAGCATATAGTTCAAAGAGGGATCATACATAACATATGCAAGATATGAGAAACGTGGTTTGCGATGTAGGTTTACACGGCTGCAGCAACAGCGCGAGCGAAACCATTTGGGCCATGCCGAGCGGTGGTGCACATAGACAAACATCGACATCGCTAGGATTCACGCAAGCGTCCACACATGTATATATATATATATGTATATATGTATATATATATATTGAACATGCATGAACACGTGCGTGTAAAAACCATATGTCTATGCCTGCATATGCGTATATACAAACGAAGAGGGTTCGAGTCAGTCATATCATGCGAGGGGCGTGATATTGTATCGAGATGTGTGCATACATATGAATGCGTGTGCACGTATGCCCACGCGTACAAAGACAGAGGGTGGACCACACATGCGTGTACGACATACCCATACATTTATGTACATACGTGTGCACATGTACAAGTATAGATGTGCTGAACAACTTGCAAGCGTGCACGTGTGTGCCCGCCGCACACTGACTATATGTATGCATTAGCTCGCGTGTGTGACCACGTAAATGCAAATGCAGACACGTCTATCTATAATGTACACATGTATATAACGAGATACATCGATAGAGCGGACGAGAGAAGGAGAGGGACATAACTAATATCTGAGAGAAGGGGAGCAACCTTTAGAAGGAAGGAGGGGGAGCGCAGTCGTGTCTCCCAACTGTCGCATCGACGACCGCATCGAGCTGAACTCGGCTTCTGCGATTGGCCATTCCCCGCCCTGCCCTCCCCCCCCCGCCCGCGCATGCGCGCAACTGCCGAACCGCGCCCTGTATCATCCAGTCGGATCTCGAAGCGGCGGGGCGGTCGGTCCTGCCATTCCGTAGTGATGTCGTGCATGACGTCCTCAGTCAACTCGCTGGTGTTCGCCAGCTCGCTAGCCTTGTTCTTCTTGATGCTCCCCCCCTCCGTCTCGGTCTTCCTCTTGATGCTCATGGCGGCCTTCGGGTGCGCGGGGAGGCGGGGCGTCGGAGCCACTGGGGCATGATCCTCAACGGGGGGGGGGCGTCATTCGTTTCTCGAGCGGGATCGGGCATTGCGCGAGCATGGACATGTGAGAATGCCCCCGAGCGTTGCCCGAGCTTGCGAAGATCGCCTGGTGTATGCCTGGCAGATGCTTTCTAGCACCGCGATTGAGACATGCCCGAAACGTGCCCGAGACTCGCCCGATACACGTCGGAATGCTTGCCCGATATTTGCCCGAGACTTGCCAGAGCTGTGCCCGAGAATTGCCCGAGATTTGCCCGATCTAGATTTGCCCGATACTTGTCCGAGGTGTGCCCGAAACTCCTGGAATTTGCCCGAAATTTGACCGTGTGTTGGCCGAGTTATTGGTCTGCCTTGCCTTCCACTAGGCTAACCCTACTATCCTACATTCCTTCTCTCAACCCTTGTTGTGTTTATGTTATGTGTTGCGTTGTTGAATTTCAACGTGGTTGTTGATTGATGATGCTGGTGATGATGATGGTGATGATGATGCATTGCGTTCTCCTGACCTTCTTTCACACTGCTGCGAACGCACAGTTCTTCGAAACGAGCGGTAGCAAACGGGATCGACGCATAATCGATTCTTCCCAGTTTGTTCTATGAGCAGCTGCTGCCATCTTTGCAATCGCAAGGTTCAGGGTTTCGTCCAAGAAGGTACTGTAGAAACGTGGGTTGCCTTGAATGTGCACCCTCTGCGTGATGTGCACAAACATATGTGATTTTGGCAGGGGTTCACATCCCGCGTCATCCATCAGTGTCAAATGTCTTAGGCATAAAAACATTAGTTCGCGACAGTCATCCACACCGACACGAATTCCACACCTACGGAGGATTGACATATAATCAATAATACAAGTACCAGCTGCTCCGAGGGTATCACGTTCAGGAAACGGCGTGCCACCAGGACGGGTGCAATACTCATGTGCCCACCGGAGGAGGATGCCTGTCTCGGCAGCTTTTGTTTTTAATTCTGTGTTCCCCCTCTTCTGGTATACCATTGATGTCGTTAGTGTACTCAACTGATAGCTTTTGTCGATGTTGTGTGTGTGTTGCACCAACCTTTATAATCGCTGAACAATCTTTTAAGACTCACTGCCCGGATGACCTCCTGTGGTCCTACAACATTGAATATATTGGCGTCAACTAGGCACGTAAGCACTTTCAACACGAATGTCTGGAACACTCCTAAATATAGTGTATGAAGCGTGTCTAAGTGCAGCACACTGTCTGGCGTGGTCCCCAGCTCTGGGCAAAATAACGGATTGCGGCGGAGAACCCACGACGCGATCCTGCCTCTGTCGTCTAACCTCGCCCTCCAAAACACGCAAACGAACGGGGTGCTCCGAGTCTCAAAGTCATCCGTGTTGGGCAAATCTGTACATGGATCCAGCCTGTCCCCTTTCCTCAATCCAAGCGTTGGGACGTCTTCGCCGAGGATTCGGCCAAGGCATGTTTTCTTTTTCGCCAGGCGGAGCTTACCAATCTGCACGATCAACTGTCTGACATCATCCGAGACCACATCCACCATAATTTCATGGCTGCTGCACTCGACCTCATACGAGTTGCCCCGTTTGCCCCAGCCCAGGTTGTGTACAGTCGCATGGCTGAAATCGTACATGGTGTCTCTCGTGCATGCGCAAAGGAAACATGGCGAAAAAAACGAAGCCCAGGTCGGGAACCCCAAAGTGCTGCTGAGTTCCATCCAGTCGGCTTTCACTTGCACTAGCAGGTATCTGGCGCCCATCGGGATCTCCGCTATCTCACCTGACTTTGACCCCTCGCCCCATGGAGCGCCGTCCCACCGCGCATTGGGCCTCACGCCTTTAGCTGCTGCCTGGGGGGGGGGGTCGAAGCAGCACGCTGAACGTTATGTATTCCTTCACGCGTCTCCTCGAAGGGATGCGTGAAGGAATACATGCTGTTCGTGGTCCTCGTTCCTCGTGTTATTCCGTCGCTCCTCGTGTTCCTCCCCCCTCACATGTCCCCCTCCCCCTTAATCCTCCCCGACCCAATTCCTAGTGCGGGGGTTCCGCTTGTGGGCGTCCTTCGGGCCTTCATCGACCACCTAATATAATTGAATATCTGCCAGTGCGAGTCCCATCCGCGACAGCCACATTTGCATTGCTCTTTCTTGCTCAACACAGCGATGACGTGCCTTGATTTAGTGCACAAATTATAACAAGTCACTGCGAACACCGAGTCGGCCCGTCCAGGGCCAATCGAGCGGGTGTATTTGATGCCATCAAAATAGAGAGCAACTGGAAATGCTGGGCGCGTGTCGCCTGGCATATCGTAATGGTCGCGGCCAAGGAACGCTTCAGACCAATCGGTATCCAATGCCATGTTGGTCACCTCTATGCCTTGGTTTCGAAGATGGTCTAGCTCGGCCTCCAAACATTCGTGAGGGGGTGCACATGCAAACGGTTTCACCGTCCGAGCACCGTTCAAATACACAGGTAGGTCTAAGAAATGCAACTCTGGCGCCGAAACTTGTTCAGGTAAGGCATCTCTCAAATGTTTCGCATATTTGCCACTTTGCTTGCCTGGGCCGAACTGCAACTTCTCCAACAATGTTCCTCTGGCCCCAGCTTTGACCGCGAAGAAGCAAGTCAAGCAAAGGGCCTTTGCGTCGATGCGCCCCGTCGCGTACAGCTGCAGCAAGTGGTCCTCCAGGTCCGCCGAATCCTCGGAGCTCGCGCCACCGTGCAGGCCCCCAGCGAAGCGATCATCATCGCGCTCCCAGCTAAACTGTCGATATGGTGGCGATCTGGAGCGTCGGCCTCGCTTCCCCATTCAGCAAACCTCTGAGCCAAGACGGCTACGGACACCAATCACGCATGTGGCCGTTGCACCAAGGATAGGACTGACATCATCTCCGTATCTTCACCCCCGCACTTCCTCCCTCCGCGTCCATCGGACGGTCCGATGGATGGGATGTGGGGAAGGGGGTGCGGGGCGGTGAGGGAGGATGTCATTCCCGATCTCCAGCGCGCTCTCCGCGCCCCCTCTCTGTCAACAATGGACATGCCGCGAAACGGAGGCGGCGCCACTGGCAATATCAGACATGCCGCGAAACGGAGGCGGATCCCGATCGGGGTCTTCACGTCGGCCATTGTTATATCAAGGTTGCCCGAGACGCGCCCGAAATTTGCCCGAGAATTGCCCGATAATATCTTGAGACTCGCCCGAAATTGAATTCGGAACACGACCGCAATTTGCCCGAGACGCGCCCGACAATTGCCCGATAGTTGCCCGAGACGCGCCCGACATTTGCCCGAGAATTACCAGACAATTGCCAGAGAATTGGCCGACAATTGCCCGACATTTGCCCGCGGGTAATTGTCGGGGAAGTTGTAGGCAAGTTTCGGGAAGCGTGCCCGAGACTTGCCCGATCATCTACCCGACAATTGCCCGAAAATGCGCCCGAAACTTGCCCGAACTTGGCCTGGGGCTTACCCTGAGCTTGCCCGAGACTTGCCCGAAATGTGCCCGAGATCTGCCCGAGACTTGCCCGACACTTGCCACAGAAATGCCCGAGATTTGCCCGACATCTGCCCGAGACTTGCCCGCAATTTGCCCGAGCTGGGTGGCCCGTCTGCCCGTCTGCTCCCCCCGCGCGCCTGGGCGGCCGTGCTCGGGTTCTTGCAGTGGGCGCTGCTGTAGGCGACGACCGTCTCGAGGCCGTCGCGCGTGCGCCCGCGAGCAAACAGAGGGCCCTGCTGCTGCTTCTGACGGCGGATCGAGTGAGGCGTCAAGGCGAGGGGTCGCGAGCTGGCCAGCGGCGAGGGGTCTGCAGAGAGGCAAGCGCAGCGATCGGGGCGAGGGTGACGAGCACGAGGGCAACGCTTGCGGTGATCTGACAAGGGCGCGGTTGTCACGAATGTGGCACTCCGCCTCCCATCGCCCTCCTCGTCGTGTCTGTCCTGTTATCCCCCTCCTCCTCCTCGTTGTCCGTTTTTTTTGTTGTTTCCACGCTTCCACGCTCCATTTGCGTCCCCGCCACCCTATCCCGAGGGGGCAGCTGGAATTAAAACCGCGTTAGTTGCTGCCAAACCGCCTTAGGGAACCCTTCTGGGTCCGCAGTGGGCGCGGGTATTTTTTTACCCGGTGTTTGCCCGGTTTTTGCCCGGTTTTTGCCCGGCTGTTTTTCGAGGATGTATTGGGCGATTTGCCCACGGGCATTTTTTTGCCCGGTTTTTGCCCGGTTTTTGCCCGGTTTTTGCCCGCCTTGTTTTTTCCATATTCACTGCGCGAAAGTTGCGACAGTTCGGCATCGTGGAGGCATATTTCTTAAATATTTCCGTTCTGAGCGCCCGCTAGCCTTCGACGTGAGTGATCAAGCCGATATGTTTTGAGCTACCCCGCCCAATGCACTCGTGCGCTGACAGGTCGTGTCTGCCGAGCGCCGAAAAAGCTCGACAGCCCCGCGTAGGGGGCATGGAAACTGCGTGCCTCGTAGCATCAGTTGCTGCCTGCTGCCTGCTGCCGTCGACCTCCTCCTCCTCCTCCTCCTCCTCCTCCTCCTCCCCCTCCTCCTCCCCCTGCCGTTGCTCCCTCGTGGGGGCAGCGGCCGCGGGATGAGGGGCATCCCTCCTGGATGAGGCCTGTTCTGTACCCCCCATATGCATGGGCCCCAGCTTTCAGCCCCATAGGGTAGGTTATAGAAACAGGAAGAGAAAGAGAGAGATGGGAAGAGTCATTAAACAGTGACGAAGGCCCCAGATGTTGATGGTTATTACTGTGAGCTGGAGTGTTGCGGTGTCATGTTGGTGAGTGTAGTGTTTGCACGTGTGTGCGTGATTGCCGTGGGAGTGACGGTAGTGTGATTGCGGGTGTGACGTGTGTGGGTGTGAATTTTGTGGGCGTGATCGTGTGTATATATGTGTGTGCGTGCGTGCGTGCGCGCACGCGTGCGTGTCAGTGTGCGCGTGTTCCGTGTGTCTGTGTGTGTGTGTGTCTGTGTGTGTATGCGGGGGGTTGGTGGGTGGGTGGGTGGGTGTGTGGGGGTGGGTGGGTGGGTGGGTGGGTGGTTGTGTGTGTGTGGGTCTTGTCAGGTGTGAGCTTGAGTGGTGTGATGTTTGTGTGTCTCGTGTGTGTGGGTCTCGTGGGTGCGGTATGCGTTGTGTGATTCGTGTGGGTGTGAGGTTTGCGGGTATGCTTTTTGTGGGTGCGGTTTAGGCGGGTGTGTTTGAAGTCGGCGTGGTGTTAGGCGCGATGATGCGCGTGCGTGTCCGAGAGGAAGAGAGAAGAGGACGAGAGAGAGAGAGGAACGGGTAGCGAGGGATAGGGATCGAGAGTGGGAGAGGGAGAGAGGAGAGAGAGAGAGAGAGAGAGATAGAGAGAGAGAGAGAGCGAGAGAGACATAACGATCTATACTGAGAGGGGAAATGAGAACGAGAGGGGGAACGAACGAGAGATAGGGAAGGAAAGGACGGGGCATGAGAGGATGGGAGGGGAGACCAGAAGAGGGCAGCATAGGCATGCACTAGCCAGGAGGAAATGGAGAGTGAGGGGGAGGGGATATGGGGACCCAATGCTAGAACGGCCAGGGCGTATCCCAGGAGCTGGCGTTGGGAACCCAATGCTAGAACATAGTCAACGAGCACAGGCACCGTGACTGTCAACAGGGGGGTGGGGATATGGGGACCTCCTCCGCCTCTTCCGCCTCCCCTCCTCCTCCTCCTCCTCCTCCTCATCCTCACAGTCTTGATCCTGTGGGCCATATCTGGTAAGCTGCAGCGACCCCCATCAGCATCACCGTCATCATCATCATCATCATCATCAGCAGCATCATCATCATCATTATCATCATCATCACCATCATCATCGTCACCATCATCACCATCAGCATCGTCACCATCAGCATCATCATCATCATCACCACCAGCAGCATCATCATCAGCATCATAATCATCCTCATCCTCATCATCATCAGCAGCATCATCATCCTCATCCTCATCATCGACATCGCCACCATCAGCAGCATTACCAGCAGCATCATCACCATCGTCATCAGCATCACCATCAGTATCAGCATCAACATCGGCATCATCAACAACCACACCACCATCACCACCATCGGTGCCACAGTCATGGTATACCATATCTGGTTGACGCCATCATCATGAGGGTCAGTGCAACTTGTGTCACCCGTATGCTAGACACCACATCACCAGCATGGACGTCATTGTTATGACACCCGCACCCGCTCCCGTCAGAGCTGGGGGCGATCCCCGCGGGCGCGGTCAACCGTGTACAGCTCCCCCACATTGCTGTACATGCCGTGGGCGTAGACGATCATCACTCCTGCGACGGCCCCTCGTCCTGATCCAGGTTCCTGATCATCTGGAAGGTGGCGTCCAGGCTCTTGACTGCCTGCTCCAACTCCTCCACGCACGCCAGCGACCCGTGCACGTCGTGGAGGAAGGACTCAGGGAGGTCCTTGTTGTAGAGCGCCAGCTCCTGCAACGGGATGTGCTCCGCGATCTTCTCCTCAACCTTGGCGATGTGCTTGGCGAGCTTCCCCTTGAACCTGTCGTTGTTGGCCCACGTCTTGTCGCCACGCGGGTCGATGATGCTGGCCTCGAGATGCTTCGCCCTCTGCAGCACTGGCGAGTACTCCTTCACGACGGCCCTCGCCTTGGTGTCCACAGTCTTCGGGGTGGCGGCCTTCGCGGTTGACTTCGCCTGCGCTTTCGCCTTCCCCTTGCTTTTCTTGGTTTTGCCCGCCTTCCCCGTGCCTTTCGCCGTCTGCTTCTTCACGTCTGGCGTTGTCCCAGCAGGCTTTGCAGCCACGGCCGCAGCATCTCCACTTGCCGCAGCAACTTCATGTGCAGCACGGGCGACTGTGACGGGCGGCGTGTCGGCGGCCATGACATTCCCTTTCGGCGCTGGCGTCACCAGCTCCTTGGACTGCCGAACGGCGTCCTTCGTCTCGAACCTAGTGTGACGGCTGGTGCTCACGTGGTCCACGGTCTCCGTGTCCGTCTTGCGCTTCCATTCCAGCCTGCGGGACTCCTCGTTGATCCGCACGTGCTTGGGCCCTTTCTTGATGAGAAACATGCAGCGGTTGATGGCCCCCTGCACGGCTGCAGGCGTGGGTGGGCCGCCTCCACCGCCCATCTCGGCGGTGATCATGCCCTCGAACGTGAGCCAGGAGCCGACCGTCGTGTCCCGCTTGACCCGCTCGTCGATCTTGGACCGCTTCTCCTGACCGAAGCTCACGTCTCACATGTCCAGTTCTCACCGCTACCCCCTGTATACATATATATATATATATATATGTATATATAGATATATACTGATGTATATATACATATGTATATAAACGTGTCTGTAGATCTATGTATATATATATATATGTACGTACACATGTACTTACTCATGCGAACACGCACACACGCACATGCATAACCATGTATAATCATACATAAATACAGGTCGGAAAACGATCGAGGGAACATGTGTGCCCGTGTGCTAGGGTACAGGGAGGGCACCCCCGTCGTCGTCAGTTTGAGACGACGTCTCCTGGTACTGGTCGAACTGCTCCGCGGCCCACTCCTTCACCCGCTTCTTCTTGCCACTCGGGTCCAAGCTCTGGTACTTCGCGTTCTCCTCTGCGCAGCTGCGACGAAAGAGGGCGTGCCTCTTCCCGATGGGGCCAGTGCTGCCGATGTCGAACCCCGACGCCGCCGCCGCCTCCAGATTCAGGTCCCGATCATCATCCACGATGGACTCCGCATCTCCTCCCTCCTCGGTCTCGTCGTCCGCCTTGAATGCGCCCGAGTCCATGAAGGCCTTCATCAGCTGACCCTCGAAGTTGGCCGCCTGGGGCAGATTTATTCCACCCGCAGCTCCCAAGGCCTACTGCGACAAGTCGCAACTGCACTTGGTATCACGGCGTAGGCTCAACCAACTCACCACCACTCGCCATCCTTCAGCACGAGGAGGGGCAGCGGTAGGGGAAGCAGGGACGACGAGCAGGAGCGCTCAAGGAATAGGAATAGGCGAGGAGATCAACGGGTTTGGAGAATAGGGGAGGTGGGGGGGACCCCTTCGAGGAGGAGGAGGAGGTGTGTGTGTGTGTGTGTGTGTGTGTGTGTGTGTGTGTGTGTGTGTGTGTGTGTGTGTGTGTGTGTGTGTGTGTGTGTGTGTTGTGTGGTGTTGGGGGGGGGGGGGGGTGGGGGGGGGGGGGGGGGGAGGGGCGTTGGATGTATGCCTGCATGCAGGCCAGACGATTCCAGGGCTGTCGTCCGTCCTTGCGACCGTCTCCCCCCCCCCCAGCGTCTGGCCTGCGGGATGACGAAGGAAGCGGCGCCCATGCTCTTCCCGACGGGGCCATTCGCCTGGCGCGTGGGCGTCGGAGGGGTGGACGAGGCAGGGCGAGCGGGACGCGCAGCCAGGGCGGGCGCCGACGGGGGCGCTCGGTGATGGATAGCTATACGGCGATTCCGACAAACGAGGGGCCTCCTTGCCCTGGGGGTCGAAACCTGGGGAAACCGATCAGCGAGTTCACAGCGGGCTGAGCTGGACGGGTAGCCTCGACAACTCGCGGCACAACCAATCGATTGACGTGGCGAGTCACGGCCCATTGATAGGGAGAGGGGAACGGCTACATATACAGAGACAGAGGGATCGAGACTGCGACATCGATATCTAACGAGAGTGAGCTAGTGAGCAAGACGGGTTGAGCTATTGCTGCACCAAGGGGGGATGGAGATAGAGAGAGGTAAACGGAGACACATGGTGATATATCGTTATATCATGCGCAATAGCATGCGGGAGGGAGGAGGAACATCAACCTATATATATAGGTGTGTACACACATGTGTGTGCATGCACACACATACTAAGATCTACATACACTTGATAGTCATATGCCGACCAACCCAGCCAGGGAGAGAGAGTGAGGTAGATAGAGCAGGTGGAGGGCGACATACGTGAGGGATGATTGAGGAGAGAAGGGGTTGTTGAGAGATACGGGAATCGGTAAAGCAACCGTCACGACGGAGGTTGGTTAAAGGGTGGCGGGATGGCGACAGGGGGGACGGTGGGATGATGACGGGGCTGAAGGTGATGCGTCCCCCGTGTATCTCACGTGTGTCGGTGGTGCTGTTAGGTTGTGCCTATCTCTGATTATCTCTATCTCTCTCTTTTCTATCATTATGTAGTCTGTGTATATATATAGATGTGTGTGAGGTCGTGTCTTATTCGTCCCTCTATAGACATTGAGTAGGTGTGTATCTCTGCATATCTCGCTTTTCTATTTCGTATTGTATTACCTCTCCATATGTTCCCTCTTGTTTTATGTGTGCGTGCTGTTTACGCTCGCGCGCGTTGGTGCGAGTGTGAATGTGACCTACGTCTTAATGCACATACATACTCGTGAGCTTTTCCTGAGCTGTACAGGGATGTATCGTTGGCCTGTTCGTCCCACGATCGGCGACAGACCATGCCGCTGGCGAGGAATCCCCTCGGACTCAAACGTGGTCCACCACGGCGCGGCTTGCGCGATGCGTGCATAAACATAGAATGCACAAGCTGCCCCTGGCACGGTGTCCGTCCTCCCTCCATTCCTCCCGTTCCGTGTTGTTTTGGTTCGTTCCCTCAACCTCAACATTTCTGTCGTTCGTATTTTGCCTCCCCTCACCTTATTTCTAGTCCTGCCTCCCAACCCGTCCCGTGCGTGGCGCAAGCAGCTAGCGAGCGCCTGTGCGCACCGCCCTCGCATCAGCCTGACGCCGCACACACATTCTCATCCGGCGACGGGGTCGGCGGCGACAGGCATGTCCTCTGGGCGGAGGGCGAGACCGCCCGCTTGGTCACGGGCGGAGTGGCCGCAGAGGCAGCGCCCTCGTTGGCGCCAGGCGCTGCAGAAGGCCTCGAGCGAGCGCTCTTAGCAGCTGCGCCTGGCTTCTTTAAAACAGCTGACGGCCTCTTCATGACAACATTGCCGCCGACCTGATCCAGCTTCGCGGCCTTCATGGCGATGGCCCCCTCTCGATCGATCTGCCCGTGCGCCAGCTTCACTGCGACGGCCGATGCCCAAGCCAGGGCAGCAGCTTGTGAGGTCGTCTCCGCCGTCGCCTCGAACTTGTCCACATTGATGGTGATCGCCGCCTTGCCGCTCACCTGGACGACGGCGAGGCGCTGGGGCGGCTTGCCTCTGACATCATTGCTGCGGATCAGCGCCTCGACCTTCTCATCATTGCTGTTCTTGCCGAGCCACCCCTGCCTGTCGGGCAAGCGTCTGGACTTCAGCTCGCTCGCGCCTGCACCGCTGCTTGCGGCTCTGCTATCTGGGCCCGAGTCGGAGATCTCATTCGTCGTCTTCATCTCCTGCTGCTTCTTGTTCTTCTTCTTCTTCATGGGCGTGCCCGGCGTCGCCTTGATCTTCGCCTTGGCCTTCGGCTGCGTGAGACCCGATCGCCACTTGGCAACGGTCACCTGCGCCACGGGCACCGCCTCCGCGTCGTTGAACACCGCCAGCATGCAATCTGTAGGAGCTGCACCTGGAGGCTCGCGCATCTCGAGCGCATACTCTGGGAAGTGCTTCTTCGGGCCGTCCGTGCGCGTGCGGAACGCGCAGCGAGCCTCCCCGTCGTACCCGTAGTCATACACGGGGGTCTTGGCCACGCCAGTTGCCGTGATGGCAGCAGGCTCCTTCGTGTCTACCTCCACGTCGGGCTCGAAGTCGGCGGGGTCCTCCTCCTCCCCGCCCTCCTCGTCGTTCTCGTCGAACTCGTCCTCGTGCTGGTCCCCGTCGGCGTCGTCGCCAGGCTCTGCGTTCTTCACGGGCTTTGGGGGCGCCAGCGCTTTGAACCATTTTGGGGGGGTGTCCTTGATCATGTGCTGGCTCGCGTGGCGGCGCATCGTCTTCAAGCGCTTGTGCAGCTCGGCCTGCCACGCAGACACCTCCCCCTTGCTCCTGAACACCAGTGGCTTGTGCTTGGCAACCTCCTTGAGCGCCTGGAGCCACGCGTCCTTCTTGAAGGACATGGTGCTGTTCACCTAGGGTGAGAACACCAATTGCGCACATGTTGATTCATCCACTCCTCCTCCGAACTCCTCCGTTCATCCACTCCGTCCTCCATTTCCTCCATTCGTCCATTGCTCATTCCTCCCCTCCTCCTCCTCCGATCTCCTCCATTCCTCCACTCCTCCGTTACCCCCATTCCTCCATTCGTTCTTCTCATTCCTTTAATTCCTTCACCACCGCCGTCCTTCCGTAAGTCCTCCCCCCTCCACGTGGAGGGCGGAGGGGAATACATATAGAAGGGTCGGCGGTGTTTGTCCGATTCACCACCTGAATCAAGCTCCTGATGAGCTTGACGTGGCCCTCGATGCCCTGCCGACAGACGCCGCCATCGTACTGGTACGTGCAGAAACTCGGGGTCGAGGCGTGCGGCAGCAGGGCTGCGCAGAGCGGCCCTGGGGCCGCCTCTGCACCTGGCGAGGACATCTTGATCCAAGCCAGCTGCTGACGAGGGAGGATGGGGGAGGATGGCATGGCGGAACCTGGTGAGTAAACAACTAAAGAGGAGGAGGGGGAGGAGGAGGAGGAGGAGGAGGAGGAGGAGGAGGATCAGGAGGATCAGGAGGATCAGGAGGAGAAGACGTAAGGAGAAAGAGGAGGAGGAGAAGGAAGAGGAAGATGCTGCTGCTGCTGGTGATGGTGATGATGATGATGGTGATGATGATGGTGATGATGAAGATGATGATGATGTTGATGATGATGATGATGATGCTGATCCTGATTATGATGACTGAGGAGGGGGAGGAGGTGGAGGATAGGGATGAACCCGATGAGACGGATGATGAGAATACACCGACGAGAAGGAGACGGAGGAGGAAGATGACGTAGAGGTGGACGCCGACGATAAACCAACGAGCGGCGTTAACGTCGAGGTGGGGGGATTGTTGAAATGCCCGGAAGGAGGGGGCGGAGGGCAGACGCGGGAAGGGGATGTTGGGCGAGTGGCGAATCGGGAGGAGGTGGGACGAGGGGCGTGCGGGAAGAAGGACACAGAACCAGGAGCAAAAAGGCAGGCCGACTGGCCTGCTGCACGTCGGCGCGGAACATCTCCTGCAGGATCATCTCATCGTCGGACATCACTGCCTTGTGCGGGGCGGGTGCGGGAGGAGGCGGTTCCTTCCCCCCACCGCCCACCTCCCACCCTCGAGGGTCCTCCGATCCTTGTGGATGGGGGGCGAGGATCCCCCATCCTCGAGGACCCCTCCCATCCTCAAGGATCCCTTCCATCCTATAGAGGGTTCCAGGGGATCCTCGAGGACCTCCCATCCTCGAGTTTCCCCTCGACTCCCCTCATCTCCTATCCGCTCTTTGTGCTCCTGTTCTTCCCCCTTCAGCTTCGTCAGATCCTCACCCTCCTATTCCGTATCCTCCTCCTCCTCCTCCTCCTCCTCCTCATCATCATCATCATCATTATCGTGTTTCTTCCCTGCTGCCGTCATGGCAGCTGGCGCGATTGTCGCAGCTGGCGCCGCCTCGGGCAGCGCTGCGTTCTCGAACTCGGGCGGGGCCTGCGGGAACGGGTAAAGCGGGCGGTTCCGAGAGAACGACGGGCTATGGTAGGGTACAGTCGGGTGCACGCATACATATATATATATATATATGTACATATGTATGTGTGTGCGCATAGTCAATTGTATGTCTGTCTGTCTGTCTGTCTGTCTGTCTGTCTGTCTGTCTGTCTGTCTGTCTGTACGTATGGATGTATGCATGCATGTATGTATGTATGTATGTATGTATGTATGTATATTTGTATGTATGTATGTATGTATGTATGTATGTATGTATGTATGCATGTGTGCATGTATGTATGGATGCATGTATGGATGTATGTAAGTATGTATAAAAGTACCTACGCATGTACGTTGGCGTATACATGCACGTATATACGCATGTAAACACATGTATATACGTTGGACCCGTTCGAGGCGAATGCTGGAGAGGCGGGGGGGGGGGAGAGAACACACGCGGCGACGGTTGGATATCTTGCGCACCAGACATCCAACCGTCATCGCGGGACAGCGAAGGTAAGAATCTCGAAGGGGTTGGGGGGCAAGGGGAGGAGGATGCCCGACATTGTCACCGTGCGATCGGTTATCGAACACACACGCGCACACGCACACTCACGCACATACACACACGCACACCGTTCAACCCGTTTCGAGCCTGAACAGAGCCCAGGCGACCGTGCTGCTGCGCGTCCGTCAGCACGAGGTGGTCCGCGATCGCGACCTGGCTGTAGTGCTGGGTCGGCGCGTGGTCGGGCAGGCTCTGGCTGCAGCGCGCGACCTTGGAGAGGGGCTTGTCGTCGGAGTCGCTACTGAGGTCGATCGGCGCGCAGTGCACGCGCGGCTCGACGATGCCGAGCCCCTGTCGAGGAGCACGCAACAGCCGCTGTCGAGGTTGGGTCCGTCGAAACCCGCGTGCGTGGTTTATAAACCATACGCGCGGGTTTCGATGGCCCCAGCCCCGAATGCGCACGTGAGTTCGCGTGCGAGCTCACGTGCGTATTCTGAGTCCGTTCCACCTCATCCTTCCCTCTGTTGATCCGCCTCACCGTCTTAATACCCTCATCCTGCTCCGCCTTTTCTTCCTCCTCGTCGTCTTTCTCCACTTCCTCCTCCTCCTCCTCCTCCTCCTCTTCTCCTTCCTTTTCCTCCTCCTCCCCCTCCACCTCTTCCTCCTCCTCGGCCTCCTCCTCTTCCTCCTCCTCCTCCTCTTCCGCCTCCATCGGCCTCCTCCTCCCCCTCGTCCTCCTCCTCCTCCTCCGCTCCGTCCCCCATTTTGAAAGCGGGCCTGCGCCGCCGCCGGAGCGCCGCTGCTGGCGGCCGCCGCGCCACTGCCGCTGGCGCCGTCCTGGGAAGGACATGCAAAGCAGGAAACCTCGGACAATTTTCGGGCAACTTTCGGGCAACATTCGAGCAACTCTCTGCAGTTGATCGAAAATTGCCCGAGAATTGTCCGAACATTGCGCGAGAATTGCCTGAAAATTGCCCGCGGGCGATTTTCAGGCAAATTTTTGACCTGAAAACTGCCCGCGGGCATTTTTCAGGTCAAAATTTTGCCTGAAAATTGCCCGCGGGCATTTTCCAGGTCAAAAATTTGCCCGAAAACTGCCCGCGGGCATTTTCAGGTCAAAATTTTACCCGAAAATTGCCCGCGGGCATTTTTCAAGTCAAAATTTTACCCGACCCTGAAGGTACCCCCACCCATCCCCTCGGCAAACCAGTAGGTGCGGTTGCCGATGTCCTTCCAGCTGATGCCGAAAAGACCCCAACCTCTGACCCAGGACGATGGATCCCCATCGGGGGGGTCGGGGGGTGGGTGGGTCGGGCCCTGGGGAGGGGGCTCAGCCGGCGGCGCGGAGCGCTCGCGCGGCGGTCCCCCTCCGCTGCTTCCTGCAGGCGCAGCGCGCCCGCCGGTGGAGTGGATCCCGTCCGGCGGCGCGCCCACGTGCATCGAGGGGTCCACGGGCGCATCGAGCCAGAACTCCCTCATGTCCACGTTGTCGTCGTAGTACGCGGACTCGGCATCGGCGTCGGCATCGACGATCCCGACGGTCATCGCGAGGATCAGCATCAGGGCTGCCGCGCGCCCACGGCGCCGGCCGACCGGCGGCGGCGTCTGGGCCTTGGGGCAGCTCCTCCAGGCGGTTTTACCCGAAAATTGCCCGCGGGCATTTTTCAAGTCAAAATTTTGCCCGAAAATTGCCCGCGGGCATTTTCCAGGTCTGAAAATTGCCCGCGGGCATCTTTCAGGTCAAATTTTTGCCCGAAAATTGCCCGCGGGCATTTATTCAGGTCAATTTTTTGCCCGAAAATTGCCCGCAGGCATTTTTGGGGTCAAAAAATTGCTTGACAATTCCCCAAGAATCCCCCCCCCCCCGAGCTCCTCCATGCTGCGCTTCCGCAGCATGGCAGCGCGGAGGGCCATATCGCGCGCAGGCGGTCGCGCTGGCGCCGCCTTGATGCTGCAGCACTAGCGGGGGAGGCGAGAGCGCGGGAGGGTTCACGACGAGCTATGATATTTTGTCATAGTTAACGTGTTTTATATACAAATGTGTACAATATAACTGAAAATTTTCAGTTTTTTCAGTTCCATTGAAAAAACTGAAAATTTTTCCGTGCACCGCATACGGAAAAAAAAAAAAAAAAAAAAAAAAAAAAAAAAAAAAAAAAAAAAAAAAAAAAAAAAAAAAAAAAAAAAAAAAAAAAAAAAAAAAAAAAAAACCGACCACTGGAAAAAAAAACAGTTTTTCCGAAAATAAGGACCTCTGGGTTCTGGTCCTCGGTCAGCCGCTGCAGCCTCTTGGCGGACACGTGCATGGTGAGGTCGATCTCGCCGTCCGCCCCGCCAGAGGCTGGGTCGCGCGGGCGCGCGGGCCCCGCTCGCGACCTCGAGCGGCGACGCACCCTGCTCTGCGGCTCCGCTGGGTCGGCCTCGACGCCCTCCTCCTCCTCGTCCGACGGAGGGCCCGACTTCTGATCTGGGCTGTAATCGAGATCGCGGACTTCAGCGGATTCCTGCTCGGACATCCTCATCGCCTCGTCCAGCTGGAAATCCTCGAGGTGGTCGCGGCGCTCGGCGCCGCCTGGGGCGCTGTCCGCAGGCTTGTCGCAGGCGGCAGCACCCGCATCGACGCTCGCCGCTGGCAGCAGCGCGGAGGCCGCGCTGGTGGCGTCGGCGGACGCCCCCGGCGCGGCGGCGGGCGCCCCCGCCAAAGGCTCCACCGGACAGGCGGTGTCCGGGGCCGGAGGGCTCTGCGGCGCGGGCTGGCTGGGGGCTGGCGGGCTCTGCGGCGCGGGCTCGCCGGGGGCCGGCGGCCTCTCCGGCGCGGGCTCGCTGGCGCGGGCCGGCGCCCGCGCCGCGTCTCCCGCCAGAGGCTGGGGCCCGGCCGTCGGCGGCGCCGCAGTTGCCGCCGGAGGCGCGGGCCTGGCCGGCGGCGGCGCCGCAATTGCCGCCGGAGGCAGGGGCCTGGCCGGCGGCGGCGCCGCAGTGGCCGCCGGAGGCTGGGGCGCGACGCCGGCAGAGGAAGAGCTCGCACTGGCCCCGGCCCCCCCCTCCTCAGGGGGGAAGCCGAGCGGCCACGAGCGGGCGGCCTCGGCGACATCCAAGAATATCGCCTCCGCGTGGGCGAGGTTATCCGCCGTCGCGGCCTTCCCTTGCATCAACCACCACATCGCCGCGAGCGGCTTCTTGATATGGTTTGTGGTCCATCCGAGGGTGAACTTCGCGCCAGAGGCTGCGAGCGTCACTGACAAGTCCCAAGGGGACTGGTGATATTTATAGGCCCAACCGTCCTCGTCGAAGCACTTGGGGTCGAGCGCCTTGTCCACCTTGTGCGGCGTGGCGGTGGAGACGAGCGGGTGGCTCAGCAAGAGGGCGCGTAGGCGGTGGATGTTGGTGTAGTGCTCCATCAGAACGCCCTCCCTCACTCTGGTTTCCAACTGCGCCTCCTGCGGCGCTCCCATTGGAAGGGGTGTCCCGCCAGAGGCTGGGGCCCTCACGAGGAAAGGAACGAAGAGCCACTTGTGGCTTCCCCCGGTAGGCATTTGGACTGAGTAGTAGTGCCACGGCCGTTGTGCGCCGGGGGTCGGCTTGGCGCTGGTATTGCCAAAGGCAATGGTCTCGCTGGTTCGGAGAGGATTGCCGCGGCGCCAATCCCGCAAGTTTCCCGCCAGAGGCTGGGGTTCAGTCAAGTCTCCCGCCAAAGGTTGGGGCCCAGCGAGTGGATGCTCCGACATCCCGGCCGAGAGGGCTTGGAGCGGCTGTGGACTGGGCCGAGAGGGCTTGGAGGCGCTTGCAGCACGAGCGGCTTGGGCCGAGACGGCTGTGGAGAGCAGCTGCCCCCTGCCTCTTTTTCCTCCTCCCCGTCTTACTCACAACCGCTCCCTGGAGCCCTCCCAGGATCCAACCGCCTCGATTTTCAGAGGTGCGTCCAGCCGTGGCGACGAACGGCCCTCCGGGGGCGCACTGCTCTCCTAGAGACGTTGGCGACGTGGCGACGCTCTGGCCAGAGTTTCGAGGCGAAGGCAGCCGTGGCGACGATGCCTCCGTGGCTCCAGCATGCTCCAGCCGTGGCGACGATTGGTCCGCCTCCCCATATTCCATGGTTGTTCTCTCCCACCTCTTGTACTCCTTCCTCCTCGTCCCACTTCCTCTCGTCTTCTACTCCCTCCTGCTCTACTACTCCTTCCTCCTCCTCCCACTTCCACTCCCTCCTCTTCGTCCTCGTCCTCGTCCTCGTCCAAAACCTCCTCCTCCTCCTCCCACTTTCCGCCCCACCCCTGCCCCCGTCCCTCCGCGTGCCAGGCGCGCGGAGGGACGGGGGCAGGGGTGCCTCCGCGTGCCAGGCGCGCGGAGGGACTTGCATGGCTGGCACGCGCAGCTCTATGAAGTCTCTGAGATTCCGCGCCGACATTCCCACGCGACCAGCCACCCCGGGGGGGAGGGCCCGACAGGAGCCATAGCATGGGATCGCATAGCACTGCATCGCGTGGCCTAGCACGGCATATCATCGCATCGCACAAGGTTCCATGTGTTCGCAAGGCGTTGCAATGCAATGCACAGAGCACACTCGCACCAAGTCCAGACACTGCCCAGAAGTACGCCAGAGCCGTACTGTGTACAACATTCACACACGACCACCATGTGTCTCACAGAGAGGTTGTTGGGTGGGAACACCAGAGCTACAGCATGGCATCCCGTCGGATGGCGTCGCATACTATAGCATAGCATCGCACCACACCGGAGAGCAGCGCACGGCGTGGCACAGCATTGCTTAACAACGCATGGCATACCACGGGAATGCGTACATATGGACAGCGTTCAAACGATCACGGAGCACGGTTTGGGATAGCATGTCGTAGCAAAGCAAACAAGTTAAGAAGATGTAACAAACACACGCCATGGAAATTCATGGTCTAAAGTAGATCACACCCCGCCCAAAAAAGTAGATCAGACCACGCCCAAAAGTACATCAGACAACCCACAAGGAGACCAGACCCCGCGTCAAAGTAGGCCAGACCCCGTCCAAAAATAAATCCGACCACCCATACGTAGACCAGACCCTGCCCACAAGTACAGCACACCCGCCCAAAAGCAGAGCAGACCACCCGCAAATAGACCACACCCCGCCCAAAAGTAGATCAGACCCCGCCCGAAAGTAGATCAGACCACCCACTCGGAGACCAGACCCCGCCCAAAAGTACATCAGACCACCCACAAGGAGACCAGACCCCGTCCACAAGTAGAGCAGACCCGCCCAATTGCAGATCAAACCACCCGCAAGGAGATCAGACCCCACCCAAAAGTAGATCAGACCCCGCCCAAAAGTACATCAGACCACCCACAAGGAGACCAGATCCCGCCCTAAAGTAGAGCAGACCCGCCCAGCAGACCCGACCACCCATACGTAGACCAGACCCCCCCAAAAAGTAGATCAGACCTCGCCCAAAAGTAGATCAGACCACCCACATGGAGACAAGATCCCGCCCGCAAGTAGATCAGACACCGCCCAAAAGTAGATCAGACCACCCGCAAGGAGACCAGACCCCGCCTAAAAGTAGACCAGACCTGCCCAAAAGTAGATCAGACCACCCAAACGTAGACCAGACCTGGTCCACAAATAGGGCAGACCCGCCCAGACGCATATCATACCACCCACATGTAGACCAGACCCCGCCCAAAACTAGATCAGACCCCGCCCAAAAGTAGATCGGACCACCCGCAAGGAGATCATGCCCCACCCAAAAGTAGATCAGACCCCGCCCAAGAAGCGGATCAGACCACGCACTAGTAGACCAGACCTTGTCCACAAGTAGAGCAGGCCCGCACAAAAGTAGACCAGACCACACATAAGTTGACCAGACCCCTCCCAAAAGTAAATCAGACCCCGACCATAAAATATAACCGGGCCGTTTCTGGAAACGAGGAAGGAAAACCGGGCCGTTTCTGGAAACGCGAAAAGAAAACCGGGCCGTTTCTGGAAACGAGGAAAGAAAAAAGGCCGTTTCTGAAACCGAGGGAAGAAAACCGGGCCGTTTCTGGAAACGAGAAAACAAAACAGGCCCGTTTCTGGAAACGAAGAAAGAAAAAGGGCCGCTTCTGAAACCGAGGGAAGAAAACCGGGCCGTTTCTGGAAACGAGAAAACAAAACCGGCCCGTTTCTGGAAACGAGGAAAGAAAAAGGGCCGTTTCTGAAACCGAGAGAAGAAAACCGGGCCGTTTCTGGAAACGAGGAAAGAAAACCGGGCCGTTTCTGGAAACGAGGAAAGAAAAAGGGCCGTTTCTGAAACCGAGGGAAGAAAACCCTACCGTTTCTGGAAACGACAGAAGAAAACTTGTGGTCCCCCCCCCCCCACACACAAAGAAAGAAAACATGTCGGAAATCCGAACATGTTTTCTTCGCTCGGTTGCAAAACCGAGCGAAGAAAATATGTTCGGGTCTAGCATGTTGGCGAGAATGTTGTGGGCTCTATACTACATGTCATATAGGGCCCACAACATGCTCGCCAACATGCCAAATCCGAACATGTTTTCTTCCCTCGGTTTCAGAACCGAGATGAGAAAATGAAAGCATGCCTAGTGGGCTACTTTCCTCCTTCGTTTCCAGAAGCAGTCTGGTTTTCTTCCCTGGGTTTCAGAAACGGGCCGGTTTTCTTGCTTCGTTTCCAGAAACGGCCCGGTTTTCTTCCATCGGTTTCAGAAACGGCCCTTTTTCTTTCCTCGTTTCCAGAAACGGCCCGGTTTTCTTTCCTCGTTTCCAGAAACGGCCCGGTTTTCTTCCCTCGGTTTCAGAAACGGCCCTTTTTCTTTCCTCGTTTCCAGAAACGGGCCGGTTTTGTTTTCTCGTTTCCAGAAACGGCCCGGTTTTCTTCCCTCGGTTTCAGAAACGGCCCTTTTCCTTTCCTCGTTTCCAGAAACGGCCCGGTTTTCTTCTCTCGGTTTCATAAACGGCCTGGTTTTCTTTTTTCGTTTCCAGAAACTGCCCGGGCTGTCTTCCCTGGTTTCCAGAAGCGGGCCCTTTTTCTTTCTGGACGGGGTGTGACGCACTTTGGGCGGAGTCTGCTCTACTTGCGTGTGGTCTGGTGTACTTTTGGGCGGGCCTGCTCTACTGGGGCACAGGGTTTGGTCTACTAGTGGGTGGTCTGATCTACTTTTGGGCGGGGTCTGCTCTACTTGCGAACGGGGTCTGGTCTCCTTGTGGGTGGTCTGATCTACTATTGGGCGGGGTCTGATCTACTTTTGGGCGAGGTCTGGCGTCCTTGTGGGTGGTCTGATGCACTTCTGGGCGTGGTCTGACCTACTTTAAGGCGGGGTCTGGTCTACTCAAGGGTGGTCTGGTCTACTGTTGGGCGGGTCTGGTCTACTTTTGGACGGGGCCTGGTCTCCTTGTCGGTGGTCTGATCTACTTTTGGGCGGGGTCTGACCTACTTTAAGGCGGGGTCTGGTCTACTCAAGGGTGGTCTGGTCTACTGTCTGGCGAGTCTGGTCTACTTTTGGACGGGGTCCGGTCTCTTTGCGGGTGGTCTGATCTACTTTTGGGCGGGGTGTGATCTCCTTTTGGGCGGGGTCTGGTCTCCTTGTGTGTGGTCTGATCTACTTTTGGGCGTGGTCTGATCTACTTTTGGGCGGGGTCTGGTCTACTTATGGGTGGTATGGTCTACTTTTGGGCGGGTTTTGCTCTACTTGTGGACAGGGTCTGGTCTACTTATGGGTGGTTTGGCCTGGTTTGACGGGCGGCCTGGCCTTCTGCGCTGAATGGATTGGCTTGCGTCTGTGCGGGGTCGGAACATTTCCTCTGTTGCGTAACAGCGCCGCGCGCGTCCAAGGGCGCGTATGAAGCTGCACCTCCGGGCAAGAGACTGGTCTACCCATCAAAACTTGGCCGCGCTGGAAGGTCTTGCACGCTTCCTCGCGCGCCAGAGGCGTCACCCCGGAACTGCTCACGCACTGGAGTCGCGACGCGCGCAAAATTTCGACACCTGAGTCAGGGCCAGGCCGCGTCAGTGGCGCGCCAGAGGCTGCGTCGTTTTCCCACCCGCGATCGCGCGCCTGCGATCTACTCCTCCGCTGAGTCCGAGCCCCCCCCATCCCCGTCCACCTCGTCCGCGATTGGCTCGAGCAAGCGCCGCACCTCCATCATCGTTCCCGCGAAGTACTTCTCTACTTTCTCAGCGAAACCGTCGTCGCCGCCGAGCTTCTGGGTGAAATTCTTGTCATGCCCCGCCATGTACAGTGCGCATCGGTCCAAGGTCGCGTCGAGCCACTCCCGGTGCACCTCGTTGACCGCCACGCCCTCGTACTCCATCGCGCCAGAGGCTGCGATTGCCAACGCGCCAGACCCCGCCGTGAAGTCAACGATGTGCGTGATGTGATGGTGCTCGCAAATCCGCTGCCAAAAGCTCAATGGCTTGACCTCCAAGTGCGAGAAGGGGTGCCCGTTCGCCTCGATGTCTTTCTGCGCGCGCCTCCCTCTCACCGGGCCAGCGGCTGCGTTTCCCAAGATCGAGGCCTTCGTGTCGTGGGTCATCCGCGGCAGCTCGCGGTACTGCCGCATAGGCACGCCCGTGTACGTCGTGTACGAACTCGTGGTCTCGCCGCACAAGTTGAACTCCGCGCGCTGCACTACCTTCATGGCGCCTCTTTTCGGGATGGAGCAGATGACGACTTCCTTGTTGTTGCACGCAAAACAAGTCACTCTTCCCGGGACTCTGGGGTCCTGTGCCTTGCCCGGCTGCACATACACACACCAACACTCAGTCACAGCGTGCGCGCCAGAGGCTGCGAGACCCTCCTCTTTGTCCTCGAGCAGTTTGCGGCACGACCGGCTCCGCCCGTCGAGGAAAATGACGATATCGTGAACCGAACGCTTCTGCGAGACGAAATCAAGCACCCGCCCGAAACGCTCCGCGTCCACAGCGACGCGGTCGCCCAAGCTCGCCGCCGCCCCGCTCTTGCTCACGTTTGGGGCGAACAGGTCGGCCGACACAACGAATGCTCGGGCGTCTTGCTTTTTCCTGGCGTACCTATGTCCGAGACGCATCTCTTCCCAGAGTTTCTGCAACTGGGCGGTGCTGTGTTCCGCGCCAATGGCTCCGCCAACCGACGGCAGCGCCACGAACGAAACGGACTTCCTGCGAAGAGAGAGGAGCAAGTCCTTGGTTTTCTTGAGGTCCTCCTGGTCGGCCTCCGCGAGCTCGGACGCCCCCATGACCACGCCAGAGGCCCCGCCCTCGGCAGTGCCAGTCGAAATGGGACCCGCCGCGCAAGCAGCGGTCAGCGCGCGGTACTTGACGCCCATCTCCTTGGTGCTATCGGTGAAATACCGGTGCCACAGGAAGGCGGCTGCACCTCCCTGCAGGTCTTTGGCGGCCAGCTCCTGGAGCTCCTCGTCGAAGTGGCCAGCCCAAACGGCCCACGCGAAGTCGATCAACGCCTGCGTCTTCGCTTCTCGGCCTTGCTGGTCGCGGTATTCGGCCACGGGGACAGCGAACATGTTTTCCAACCCTGTGTTATCGGAGCTCTCCTCTCGCCGAAATGCAGCAGCTAAGCCTTTCTCGCCAGAGGCTGAGAAGTGCTTCACGATGGCAAGCGGCGAGCGAAACATGGATACTGTAGGCACCATGTCTTTGTCGATCATCGCCGCCTCGTGCATAATGTACTCGATGACATCATGTTTCTTGAACAGCACGTGCGTCAGCGCGGGGGTCTTTTTCTCTTGCCCCGTGACCCGTCCCACAGAAAGCCCCCCCCCCTGGGGGCGTCGCCTGTCAGCCGGGCAACGCGCAAGCAGTCCAGGACGAACGCCATCGAGTCGCAGGCAGCCTTGTCTGCCTGGGAGGGCGCCGTCCTTGCTTCGCAGAGCTGCGCCAGCCGCGTCAACAGCGTGGGTTCGCGGAGCTCGGGGCAGAAAGCCTCCGCCAAAGAGTAAGCCACGGCGCAAGCGTGATTCCCGACGAAAGGCGTCAAGCTTTTCAAAGCCTTGGCGTGTGCCTCGGTGAGCGCGTTGCCCTTGAACGTGATCCCGTAGGTCGTGAGGACTTTGGTCAATTTCGGAAGAGATATGTTCTCGGCCACAGCCTTCTGGTACTTTGTCAGGCGACTCACCTTTTCAGCCAGCTTCCAAAAGGCATCCGCGCCAGAGGCTGCGGAAGTAGAGAATACGGTCTCAGAGAACAGCAGCGACGCTAGCAGGCAGGCGTCAGGGTCGGGGCTGAGACGCAGCCTGATCGGCACAGACAAAGCTGCCTCAAACAGCTTGAATGTGCGATCACTGTTGCCGGCGGACAATGCCTCTGCCATGGCGCCATACCACGCCATCACAAGCGGGTGCCCCGCCAGCATGGGCACTCCCGTTGCCATGAGAACAGTGGATTCGCCCTCGGTCATGCGCTGGGCAACCTTGGTGTTGACAACTCGCGCTGGGAGCGGCACGTCGAACGAGTAGCGCCGCGACGGCGGGTGGTCGGAAGACAGCAAGAGCCTCTCCTCAGTCCAGTTCGCCATGGCGGCATCGAGCTGGCTGATAGAGACGATGTCGGACGTGTCGGCGGCGAGCGGGTCAAGCATCCACACCGTCCCTGCAGCCTCGTACTGCCCCGTCGTAGAGAAGCTCAACTGCAAGTTGTCGTACTGCATGACCTCCCGAAACGATGTCAGGTGCGCGCCAGAGGCTGCGGAAGAAATTTTCAGAGGAGGGATGAGCATGACGGAGGCGGGCACTTTGAAGGCCACCAGTGCTTGCTTCTCAGACAGGAACTTCAGGAGAGCATTGTCGACGTACTCCTTGGCCCCCTTGGCCCAATTGATCAGATGCCCCGCCTGGCTCTGCACCGAATCCATCTCGAGCAGCTCCTCGACGGCCAATGGCGCAGGCGGTGAGGGCGCCGCTGCAGACGGCGCCGCAGGCGCCGGTGCAGGCGGCGCTGCAGGCTGCTGTGCCGTGCGCGGCCTCTTCGGCGCGGGAAGAGCTTCCTGATGAGGCGCCATGGGCGGCGCGAGCACACGAAGAGACGCAAGAAGAGTCGGGCGCGCGCCTCGTTGCCAGCACTTGGTCCTTGAACCGATCAGCTGCGCTGGGTGGATGTCTTATTCATTCTTTCGGGCGTGGTCTGCTCTACGTTTGGACGG
Source organism: Prorocentrum cordatum (assembly GCA_963575745.1). Lineage (NCBI taxonomy): Eukaryota > Dinophyceae > Prorocentrales > Prorocentraceae > Prorocentrum > Prorocentrum cordatum. Next base: position 579,266 of record CAUYUJ010001481.1, on the reverse strand, counting down.
GGTCTCGTCTCCTTGTGGGTGGTCTGATCTACTTTTGGACGGGGTCTGATGTACTTTGGGGCGGGGTCTGGTGTCCTTGTGGGTGATCTGGTTACTTTTGGGCGGGTCTGGTCTACTGTTGGACGGGGCCTGGTCTGCTTATGGGTTGTCTGATCTACTTGCGGGCGGGGTCTGATCTACTTGTGGGCAGGGTCTGGTCTCCTTGTGGGTGGTCTGATCTTCTTTTGGGCGGGGTCTGGTCTACTTTTGGCGGGGCCTGGACTGCTTGTGGGTGGTCTGATCTACTTTTGGGCGGGGTCTGGTCTACTTTTGGGCGGGGTCTGGTTTACTCGTGGTTGGTCAGGTCTACTGTTGGGCGGGTCTTGTTTACTTATGGGCGGGGTCTGGTCTCCTTATGGGTGGTCTGATCTACTTTTGGGCGGGGTCTGATCTACTTTTGGGCGGGGTCTGGTCTCCTCGCGGGTGGTCTGATCTACTTTTGGGCGGGTCTGGTCTACTTTTGGGCGGGGTCTGGTCTCCTTGCGGGTGGTCTGATCTACTGTTGGGCGGGTCTGGTCTACTTTTGGACGGGGTCTGGTCTCCGTGTGGGTGGTCTGATCTACTTTTGGGCGGGGTCTGATCTACTTCTGGTCGGGGTCTGGTCTACTTTTGTCTTGGGTCTGGTCTAGTTGCCGTTGGTCTGGTCTACTCTGGGTTGGGGTCTGGTCTACTTTTGGGTGGTATGGATGACCTGTTGGCGGGCTCTGGTCTACTTTGGGGCAGTCTGGATATATATATATATATATGTGTTATTTCTTTTTTGGGGGGTCTGGTCTACTGTTGGGCGGGGTCTGGTCTACTTTTTGACGCGGTCTGGTCTATTTTTGTCTGGGGTCTGGTCTACTTGCGGCTGGTCTGGCGTGCTCTGGGTCGCGGTCTGGTCTACCTTTAGGTGGTCTGGATTACTTGTTGGCGGGGTCTGGTCTACTTTGGGGTTGTCTGGTATATTTTGGACGGGGTCTTGACTACTTTCTGGGTGGTCTGGTCTACTTTTGGGCGGGGTCTGGTCTACTTTGGGGCGGTCTGGTCTAGTTGTTGGGCGGGTCTGGTCTACTTGCGGGCTGGGCCTGGTCTACTTTTGCGGGGTCTGGTGTACTTTTTGACGGGGTCTGGTCTACTGTTGTCCGGGCTCGGGTGTGCTTGCGCGGCCTGGTATAATTTTGGGTGGTGCCTGCTCTACTTGTGGACGGGGTCTGGTCTACTTTTGGGTGGTCTGGTCTACTTGTGGGCGGGGTCTGGTCTACTCTGGGTCGGAGGTGGTCTACTTTTGGGCGGTCTGGATGACTTTTTTGGCGGGGTCTGCTTTACTTCGTGGCTGGGTCTGGCCTGCTACCTGGGTGGCCTGCCTCACTTTTGGGTGGTCTGGTTACCTCTTTGACGGGGTCTGGTCTACTTGCGGGCGTTCCGGCTTGCTTTTTTCTGGGGGGGAGGGAAGTCTACTTTCTGGGCGGTCTGATTATAATATGGGCGGTGTCTGATCTACTTCTGGGTGGTCTGGTTCACTGTTTGGCGAGGTGCGGCCTACGTCTGGGTGATCTTGCCTGCTTGCGGGCGGGGTCTCCTTTTTTGTTCGGGTAAGATCCTCAGGCGCGCATTGGAATTCCGTCCACAGTCACTGCTTTGGGCCCTATATAATCCCTCACCTGCCTCGCTGCAGACGCCCATGCGACGACGTCGCGCAGAGTCGAGAAAAGCGTCCCGCCAGAGGCTGGGGGTGCCGCTTCCGACACTGCGAGGTTCGACCCCGCTCTGCGGGCCACGCGCCGCACCGCCGCCCGCACATCTGGATGCACCGTGACGAGGCCTGGCCCGAGATGAATAACCTCCTGGCGCTCGTTTGCTGGGACGTGGCGCGTGCGATGGTCGAGTGGAATTCTGTCTGGGTGGCCCTGGGCTGCGACCAGGAGCGTCTGCGTAACGACGTCCAGGCCAAGCGAGGCGATGTAAAAGAAAGAGACGGCCAGATCCACACTTGCTGCCAGCGCGTCCACGTCGTGGAGAAACGCCAAGTCTGGAACGACGACGAGGTCTGCTTCTGCGCAACGGTGTCTGCCAGTGGCAGTAGCGCAACCTCTCGCAGGGCACATGTCGGTCGCACCGCCGAGGCTTGCTACCTTGCTGTACGGCGAGGGCCGCGCCAGAGGCTGCGTCGTCGAACCTAGTCTCGGGGCCAGGTTGACGCCGGGCGGGTTCACGAAAGGCGCCCCTGGACGCGCCCGCGTCTGCTGGACGCCTGGTATATTGTTGCGGCTGCGCGCTTGGAACTTACCCATGTCGTCGCTCCACAAAGCGCTCCCCTCAGTGCCGGCGCCGGAATGCACCGCGGTCGACGGGCCCCGCGCCCGTCGAATGCGGGCAACAGTCACGGCCAGGCGGGCGGCCCCAAGGACGGCCCGAGAACGTCCGCGAACCAGCCCGGGCGCGCTCTTCCTTTTTAACGTGGCCGCCGCAGTAGCTTGAGGGTTGTAATGCCCACGCCGTTGGCCGAGCAGTTCCCGCCAGAGGCTGGCGCATTCCCTGGAGAAGGACGTCAAGCCTAGTCCAGGGCGAGCCGCGCCTTCGTCGAATTCTGATGCCGTCTTCGGCCCGTTCAACTTCAGGATCAAGCAGTCGTCGTGAAAAGCAATATCATCAGTGCGGTGCTCTACCCGTTGATCCCGATATCGGGCTAAGTCGCGCTCGACGGTGCACTCCCCGTCTTCAATCGAAATGTAGAAACGCACGAGGCGGCAGAGCATGCGAGAGGCCCCACGGAGCCGGTTCGGGCAAGCCGCCTCCCAAAAGACATCGTCGAGAATGCGAGCCCACGCTTGCTGGTTAGTTGCCCCCGCCAGTGGCTGGGATGGCCCCATCTGTTGCATCATGTAGGGAAGCACGCCGTTGTACTGCAATACCGCCGCCTGCTCGTCGCAGCCGAGGAGGCCCGCCAGCTGGCGAACGCCCCGCAGAAGGAAACGCCGCACTTCCACATCGGGCACTGGGCCGAAGCCTTTCTGCACGAGACGCCGGTCAAACATGGCCAGCGCCGAGCGGACGTCAGTCCGCGGGAAGTCCGCGAGCAAGCGCTCTTTTGTCAAGCTCGCCACGTTCTGCAATCGGTGGAGGAGCTCCTCCTTGTGCGCTGCTGCTGGTTCCCCCCATGGCATCACGGGGTCTCCGTCTGCGTAGAACACATACCTGCGGCGAAGATCGCGCATGACCGTCTCTGTGATGAAGCCAGCCTCGTGTCCTTCCGCTCGGACACGGAGCCGCGGTAGCGGCTCCTCGGAAGCCGGGGCGGTCGCGCCAGAGGCTGCGGCTGCGACGGGAGGTACCTGGAGGGCCGACTGGAAGACCCGCCCTTCCATGAAGACAGCATCCAGCGTCTCGACCATGCAATCGATCTCGGAACGCGACTTTGCAATGTCGTGGCTGGCGACGTCGAAGAGTCGCAAGAACCAATTGCATATGATCCCCCAGTCCGCGGCCACACCAACGGCCATACAGAACTTAGTATCGAATTTCCGCAACAAGGCGCCCGCCCGATGGCGCTGCTCCCGGTCGTGGCGACGGTCCGACGCGATGTGCGCTAGCAAAGTTGCCACCGGCACGAGCAAGAGGGCGATTTTCAACACTGGGTCCGCCGTCGAGTCGAAGCGTTGCTTGGCGAACGCCAAATTCCGCACGATTCCCGCCAGGGGCTGGGGTCCTCCAGGCAACCCAGGCACTGCCACTGCGTGCACGTTCCTCCTGGATTGCCACCAGAAGGTTGTGCAGCTTGTTAGAGTGCATTAGGTCAGGAACCAACGCATGCCGATCATTGAACCGCTCCCTCCAGACCTCCCCAAACACGTCGTCGCAATGCATCGACTTGACGGCAATGCGTATGGCGTGTGCTGGATCGCGAATCACGATTAACAAGTTGGGGAACAGTTCGCGAGCAGCGAGGAAGACTGAACGCCGCTCCTTGGACGCGCCATCAGCAGAGAAACTGGTGACTGTTCGCAGCACGTGTGCTTTCAGTTCCTCATCCCACGCCAGGGGCTGCGCCCCCCTGCGGCCCTTAATTCTGCCGAGCGGCGTGCAAAATTTTGTCAGAAATGCATCAAGCTGCTTAACCGCAGTGACAGCGTGGTCCTCCTCGAAGTCGGACGCGTGTTTCTTCGAGCAGTCGAGAAGGCCTAACACGCCCGAGAGGCAATATCCTGACGCACCAACGTTGCCCAAGTGGAAGCCCTGACCGCTATGTTGTACAGCAGGAAGGTCGGCGCGAAACCGGACGATTTTCCGATACTTCGACTCATCGATAGCCAAAGATATGGAAGTCGCCTGGTGCAGCACTTTGCGGATGCTCTTCCTCAAGACCTCCGCCATCACTTGGAGTTGTCGGCGATGGCGTTTCCGTCTTCTGTTCGCCACCGAGCCAGGCGCGTGCCCTTTCTTATCGCAGATGCGAGCGTCATTCCGGTGAGAGACTCCTTCTGATAGCACCGCCCACGCGTCTTTCCACTCCGATGGGGACGGTGCGTTTCCCTTTATCAAGCCAGTATCAGACTCGGTCGCCAGAAGCTCGCATGGCTTCTCAGTTGGCCAAACGGTCGGGCACGCCAGAGGCTGTGGTACAGTCGGCTGAGCAAACATGTCGGAACCCTTTCTCTTTTTTATCCCACAGGCCACGCGGTGCGAATCGGAAGTGCTATGTCGTTCTAAAAGCATCCTGGCGTGAAAACCCGTCTTCGGGCGAATCTGGAACTTGGCAAACTTTGAAAACCTGGCGCCGTCACACTTGTTGCCAGAAGCCGCAAACTCAGCGCATATCCTGCACCCGAGGCCCCATATGCCACGGTTAACGCCTCGCGACAACCAAGAACGGCCCTCGTAGAGGGTACACGCCTCGTAAACCTTGGGGCGCTTCTGCAAATCGCACCGAATGCAGAAACCCTTGCAAGCCGCATGGCGTTCCAGATGTTGCGCCTCGGAAAGGGACCCGTCAAACACCTGGAGCATGTCATCCGAAATGGGGCGCTTTCGCGACAGAGTCTGCGAACCCTTTCCACTTTCGGGAACCTTCCGTGCCAACGGCGGGGAAATCAGAGCCGGAGCTTGTGACCTCTTCGCCGCTTTGACCGCCGCGCATGACCGTGGCCTCCGCGCCAGAGGCTGCGACGACTTCCTCAATGGACTCAGCTTTCGCAGCGAGGAGCGCCCAACACTTTGAAATGTGTGCCTCCTGTAGCTTGGCATGATCGAATGCGATGTCTTCTGTGCCTCGGCCTTCCTCCGAGTCGCCCTCGCGGCAGTCGGTTTCTGCCCCCCCTCAGCGCGCGCGGGTTTCACCCTCTTTCCCGCCAAGGGCTGGGGCCCGAAACGAAGCGGCGGCGCAAGCAACACCATCCCGTGCAGTAGATCCCCCTGACACTGCTTTCCCCAAGTGTGTTGAGCCGCCCTTTTTGAGCCAAACGGCTACTCGCGCGAAATTCAAGCCAGAAAAACGCGTGAAACGGGGGATAAGGGCGGTTTGAATTTCCGGGGAGCGGCCTACCTACACGACCACACTTCGGGTGATAGGGAGGTTGCGGGAGGGACAGACTGGAACTATATCGCACCATCGCGTAGCATCGCATCGTTTAGCATCGCGTAGCATGACAAAACATAACATAGCATACCATTGCATTGCATAACATATCATCGTGTGGGATCAAATAGCACAACACAGCACAAAAGGGCATTTCATGTCGTACCATGGCGTGATACATCATAGCAGAGCATCGCACAGCATATCAAAACAGAGTACAGGATTGCGAGGCATTGCATATAACAGCATAGCTTCGCATAGCATACCGTGGCATAGTATCGCACATTATCGGGTCGCATCGCATAGCATAACATGGCATGGTGCAGCACACTATTGCACATGATCGCACAGCATATCATAGCACAGCATTGCATATCATATCATAAAATTGCATAATATTGGATTGCACAGCACCGCACAGCATCGCTTAGCGTAGCATAGCAAAGACACAACGGGACAACTTGCTCTAGCTAGTTGTCCTGGTTGAGTGGCAGCAGAACTACCCACCACAACAAGACACCTTAATGTGATGGGCAGCCCGTGGTGGACCAGTCAGTGATGTTGGGCTCCAGCTTCACCACCACAATTTCGCTCAGCAGCGCCACTGCTGGCTGCCACTGCCAACGCCTGCTCTTCTCGCACGCGTTGTTCACAATGCCGTAGGTGCTGATGACGTCGGGCTCCAGATTCACCACCCACATCTTCCTGTGCAGCGATTGGGCTGGCTGCCCCATGTTGTGGCTCGTGATGTCGGGCTCCAATTTCACCGCCCACCTCTCGCTGAGCGGCGATGGGGCCCGCTGCCACTGCTCGCCCTTCTCGCGCGCTCTGATCGGAGTGCCAGAGCTCTTGACGGCGGGCTCCAGCTTCACCACCCGCATTTCGCTGAGCAGCGATAGGGCTGGCTGCCGCTGCCAGCTCTTCTCGCACGCGCTGTCCTGGTCGCTGTAGATCATGATGATGTCGGGCTCCAGCTTCACCACCCACACCTCGCTGAGCAACGATGGGGCTGGCTGCCGCCGCTCGCACTTCTCGCCCGCGCTCGTCGTGGCGGTGTAGCTCGTGATGTCGGGCTCCGGCTTCGTCGCCCCCGTCTCGCTGTGCAGCGACAGGGCTGGATGCCACTGCCCGCGCTTCTCGCACGTGCTGCCGGGGGCGCGTTGGCGCATGATGGCGGGCTCCGGCTTTAGCTACAGCATCTCGCTGAGCAGCGATGGGGCCTGCTGCCACTGCTCGCACTTCCCGCGCGCGCTGATCGGGATCCTGTAGCTCATGGTGTCGGGCTCCGGCTTCACCACCCACATTTCGCCGTGCAGCGGTAGGACCCTCGACCACTGCTCGCACTCATCGTGCGCTCTCATCGGGGTGCTGTGGTTCATGACGTCGGCTCCGGATTCACTACCCGCATCTCTCTGTGCAGCGGTAGGGCCGGCTGCCCCGTGTTGTGGCTCATGGTGTCGGGCTGCTGGCCACCAGGGGAGTACCCTTGGACGCCAGAGCGCGGGGGTCGGATGCCTGGGGTGCCTCGTTCGCCTGGGAGGGGGTGGGGGAAGCCTGTCGCTCCGCTTCCTTCAGGCCTAACGGGCCCTGTTCCTCTTGTTGACACAGATGAAGCTGTCGTCCCCCTTCCTCCAGACCTGTCGGGCACTGTTTCCTCCTGCGAACACTGGTGACCGCAGGGGTAGTCCGTATGGACGGGTGGACTCGGACGGCGGACGCAGAGGGTGCCTCGTGCGCCTGCGAGAGGATGGGGTGGGGCTGTCACCCCGTGCGTTCTGGCCAAACGGGTCCTGCCGGCAACCAGGGTGCGGGGAAGGGGGGAGCAGAGGGCCGCAGGAGGGGGGGGAACGGACGGGGGCGGTCAGGAATCGGCGGCACGCTGCCCTGAGACGCGTGCGGCTGGTCCGCCTGGGTCTCGGGTGTTAGCCTCGTCCGAAACAGGGCGGACAGGGGGCGATTCTTCCACGTAAGGGTGGGGATATTTTTCTTGGTCGCGGGCGCAAGCGAGAGCGCAGGCGCCGTCCAAGTAAATCCGGTTTGCGGTACCTACTAATTTACAGCGAAAACACGCGGCAGGCGCGGGCTACCGGCCGAGGGCCGAACAGCCTACCTACCGTGGCTGCTCAGGCTGCGGCTGCACTGGACCAAACACAGTCCGGGGCGCGGGCCTACTAAACAACAACAAAAAGAGCCAACAACCCAAACCGCCTAAGCGAGCTAGGCGGCGCCTCGCGTGAGCTGCAGCGGCGCTGAGAGTGGATGCCGGGGCCGGGAGCCGACAGCGCCCACACAGCGCCCTTGCAAGGATAGCGGGGCTGTCAGGGAACTGCACTGCCAGGGGTGCATACAAACAACACACGGCAAAATACGGACTGCCAGGGCGGCTGGCTGCCAGGGTCTGCCACTTGCGATGTGAAATGTAGACAACGTAAGGATGGGGATACGCGAAGCGCCTAGCAATTCTCGGCAGTGCCCTGTATTACTTGCTATGGCTTACCATTGCTTGGTGTTGCATGGGTTGTCTTGCATGTCATGACGTAGGTTGGCGTTGCTCTGTTTGATGTTGCATTGCTTGGTATGGTTTGGTATAGATCAGCATTGCTTGGAATCCGCCAGCGTGCCTGTACGGAATGGGCGTGTTAGGATGCTCGTTTGTTTTTTGGGTTTTGTACAACCCCACCCGCCCTCTGGGCGTCGGTGGTTTAGAGAGTTTCCTCTTCCACCCCTCCTGCTTCCCGTTCGGGGAAGGGTTTATCACTGTTCCCTATAAATAAACACCCCCTCCCCCAGGCGACTGGGGGCCAACCAGGGACCATGACGACACCCCCCCACCATCCCTTGTAAAAAACTGCAAACCACACTCTGCCTCCTAATTCGGAATATGCGCAGCCAACCCGATGCGGCCCCCCCCACCCTCCCTGTCAACAAACAATACAAAGCACACTTGGCGGCGGCGGCGGCGGCGGTGGCGGCGGCGGCTGCGGCGGCTGCGGCGGCGGTGGCGTCGGCGGCGGCGGCGGGGGCGGCGGCGGCGGCGGCGGCGGCTGCGGCGGCGGCGGCGGTGGCGGCAGCGGCTGCGGTGGCGGTTTGGCAGCGGGGGGCGGCGGCGGCGGTGGTGGCTGAGGCGGCGGCGGCGGGCGGCGGCGGCGGCGGCGGAAGCGGCAGCGGATTGGCCCCCAGTAGCTGCCCATCCGAAGACGACTGCTGAATATGCTGAGGCTCGGGCCAGACTCGGGTGCTACGTATGTGTTGGGGAGGGCGGGTGGGAGTGAGCGAGACGGCTTGCGGGCGGGGAAGGGGTCTTGATCACTGTTCCCTATTAATAAACACCCCCTCCCCCAGGCGACTGGGGGCCAACCAGGGTCCATGCCGCCCCCCCCACCACCCCCTGTAAACAACAAATCAAAACACACTCTGCCTCCAAATTCGGAACATGCGCAGCCAACCCGATGCGGCCCCCCCCCGCCATCCCTGTAAAACAAGGCACTTGGCGGCGGCGGCGGCTGCGGCGGCTGCGGCGGCGGCGGCGGCGGCGGCGGTCGCAGCGGCTGCGGCTGCGGCTGCGGCTGCGGTTTGGCAGCGGGGGGCGGCGGCGGCGGCGGCGGCGGCGGCGGCGGCGGCAGCGATGGCGGCAGTGGCTGCGGCGGCGGCGGCGGTTTGGCAGCGGGGGGCGGCGGCGGCGGCGGCGGCGGCGGCGGATTGGCCCCCAGTAGCTGCCCATCCCAAGACGACTGCTGAATATGCTGAGGCTCGGGCCAGACTCGGGTGTTACTTATGTGTCGGGAGGGCGGGTGGGAGTGAGCGAGACGGCTTGCGGGCGGGGGAAGGGTAACTTGACCCCTCCCCCTACCCCCTCCGCTGGACCTGGACAGGGGGTTCCGCGAGGTGTCGGAGCGTCCAAAACAGCCTCGGCGAGGAAGCCCAACTCATTGGTTTTACAATTGTTTTGCCCCCATTTTGGCCTCCTCGGGGACCCTAGTTAAATCTCCCCTCTTGTTGGATCGATCTCCTCCAAGATGGCCCCAAGAAGCGCCCAGGAGGCCCCAAGAGGTCCAAAGATGGCCCCAAAATGGCCCCAAGAGGCCCCCAAGAGGCCCCCAGGAGGCCCCCAAGAGACCCCCAAGAGGCCCCAAGGGACCCCCCAAATGTTGCAAAAGGCCTCGGCGAGAATGCCAAAACGGCCTCCGCGAGGAAGCCAATCTCATTGGTTTTACCAGGGTTCGGGCCCAATTTTGGCTTCCTGGGGGGGGACGCTAATCAATGCTCCCCTCTTGTTTGATCGATTTCCTCCAAGATGGCCCCAAGAAGCGCCTAGGAGGCCCCGGGAGGTCCTAAAAGGGCCCCAAGGTGACCCCCAAAGGCCCCCAAGAGGCCCCCAAGAAACCTCACGGCACCCCCTAGGGGCACCCAAAATGCTGCAAGAGGCCTCGGCGAGAATGCCAAACCGGCCTCGGCGAGGAAACCAAACTCATGGGTTTTACCAGGGTTCGGGCCCCATTTTGGCCTCCTGGGGGGGACCCTAATTGAAGCTCCCCTCTTGTTTGATCGACCTCCTCCAACATGGCCCCAAGAAGCGCCCAGGAGGCCCCAAGAGGTCCAAAGATGGCCCCGGGATTGCCCCAAGAGGCCCCCAAGAGGCCCCCAGGAGGCCCCCAAAAGACCCCCAAGAGGCCCCAAGAGATCCCCCAGAGGCACCCAAGATGCTGCAAGAGGCCTCGGCGAGAATGCCGAATCACTGCTTTTACAAAGAGGTTTTAGCTACATGTTGGCCTCTTGGGGTGGGCACTGATTAAGATCAAGGGCGCCTAGGAGAGCCTAAAATGACCTCCAAGATGGCTCGAGATACCCCAAGACGTCTCAGAATGGCTTCCTCTGTGTGCTGCCCACTTCTTTGATCGAGGGAATTCCTCTGGGCATCGTTTCTGGATGGGCTGGTGGGGAATTTCTTTTGGTCGCGGGCGCAAGCGAGAGCGCAAGCGCCGTCCAAGACTGGTGGGGATTTTTTTTTTGGTTCGCGGCTCCAAGGCGAGAGACAGGGAACGAGCACAACATCCGGGGCGCGGTACGTAGATAATTGGCACGAGATTGCCGCGGATTCTAACGGACAACACACGCAGCGGCACATGCACATGCCAGGGACAAAATGCCCTTCATTGAGACGCATTTCAGCGTCTGCTGGTGACCGGCCCAGACAGCCCAGCTGGTGGGGAAGCAAAAAAGCGCGGCGACGAGGCGGCAACGGAACGGGGGGGAGAAATCGCCCTTGCGGCGCCAAGCTCCAGCCGAACCGCACACGGAAGCGAGGCCAAGACGGACAGCAAGACACTGTAATAAGCCGCGGGCAGAACGCGAGTCCGAGCGGCCAATGACCAAACGGACCCCGCGCGTGTGCACACCGAGCCAGGCCGTCCAAGGCCTAGGAAAAAAAGGGGGGTGAACGCGAGCGAGAGCAATTAACTCAGACTCACTGCGGCTCCACGAACATACGATGATGCGGCGAGGGTGATCCGACTCACCAAGGCTCACTGAAGCTGAGGTGTGGCTGACCCTCGTCAGAGCACCATCCAGTAAGAGGCAAACCGCTGGTGTGCGCTCACGAGGCTGAGCAACCTCCAGCCGGTAGCCTGTGCGCTTACATCGTATCCGAATCCCGCTGTTCGGGGGCACAAGGATGCAATGTACTGACGAGGGCTGGTGGCTGTGGCTGCGCCGAGAAGAGTGAAACGAACTCGAACCACAGAAGGCTGAACCACTCAATGCGGGGCCGTTCACTTTGACGAAGCCAATCACAATGTGTATGGCGGACAGCCGCACCAACTCAACACCAGCCACGCTGCCGTGCAGAAGCCAAATACCTCCGACGCCAGGGCGAACCGATGGCTGGCAGCTGCAGAGCTGCTGGGCCGTACCGTTCGCTGGCGGCGTGCTGACGGCCCTCCAAGACGTCCTTGTAGTAGAACCATGGCCGGGTCGGCGACGAAGGGGCCGCTGTTCCCAGGGCAGGTCTCAGGGCAGACGCGCTTCTGTGGCCGGCGCAATGTGATGGCGCTGTTGGGCAGGGGGGGGGGGGGGGCGCAGCCAAAAGCCGCTGAACACGAGTGTCAGTGAGGGGTCCGCGTCAAGACCACTGGTGTGCGTTCGCGAGGCTGAGCAACCTCCAGCCGGTAGCCTGTGCGCTTACATCGTATCCGAATCACACTGTTCGGGGGCACAACGATGCAATTGTACTGACGAGGGCTGGTGGCTGTGGCTGCGCCGAGAAGAGCGAAACGAACTCGAACCGCAGAAGGCTGAACCACTCAATGTGGGGCCTTTCAGTCGGACGAAGCCAATCACCATGTGTATGGCGGACAGCCGCACCCACTCAACACCTGCCGCGCTGCTCGTGCAGAAGCCAAATACCTCCGACGCCAGGGCGAGACGATGGCTGGCAGCTGTGGAGCTGCTGGGCCGTACCGCTCGCTGGCGGCATGCTGACGTCGGGCCAAGACGTCCTTAGTAGAACCATGGCCGGGTCGGCGACGAAGGAAGGACCGCTGTTCCCAGGGCAGGTCTCAGGGCAGACGCGCTTCTGCGGCCGGCGCAATGTGATGGCGCTGTTGGGCAGGGGGGGGCGCAGCCAAAAACCGCTGAGACGAGTGCCAATGAGAGGAGGAGGAGAAGGAGGGGGCGCAGCCAAAAGCCGCTGGACACATATTAAGATGGGAAGTGGCTGGCGGCCGCACTGCCGCCTGTGACAACTTAATCCAGGGACGGGAACGTCTTGGCGGGGGAGTGCCGCGCCACTGCGTGACGAACGCGCCTGTCCCCGTGAAGGGTGTACAGGACACGGCTAGCGTGGCCTCCGTGCCTCACACAAGGCACCCATGCACTTTACCTCTTGTCCACGGGGTGAGGCTGCACACGGATAGGCAAAGAAGGTGGTGCGCAGGGGGTGGGCTATTTCAGCCACCAACCACTGCCGTCCAAAGTGGCTGTACGAGGTGGAGCGCAGGAGGTGGGTCATTTCAGCCACCAGTCACTGCCGTCCAAAGTGGCTGTCGTGGACAGCGGGAGTGTGGCGCCCGGGGGGGGAGTGCATACGACCCCAGAGCCCTCGCTAGCAGTGGCCTCCGTCGTGGGTGGCTGTGGCCGTGGCCCCGTGCGGCAGACGAAGACGCCCCAGTCGGCCGCAGGGGAGGAGAAGCCTGGCAAGGTCCACGAATCCAGCGTGGGCTGTCTATCTGAGCAGCGATATGGTATTGGTGCCCCTCCGCCCCAGCGGAGGTAGCACAGGGTATTGCGGCCAAGGCCGGGCGCTGCAGGTGAAACTGTCGTAGAGGGGGGGGGTGCGGCGAATGCCGGGCGGAGTGGAACCGAGGGGGGGTGGGAGATGGTGCGAGCTGCACACAGCAGGCTGCACGATAGGTGATACAGGAGGTGGGCTGTAGCGATCGCCGACTGGTGGGGATTCGCGAAGCGTCAGCAATTTTTGAAGGCTCCCTACCTTGGGCAGGGACCGACCGTCCCGGCATTCCTATAGTCCTACCACGACATGTTCTTAGAACCCAAAAATGTTCCAATACCAAAAACAATATTCTTAGAACGTAAACCCGATGTGTTGAAACAAAACATACTCCGCCAAAAATGTTCTAAGAACCTTTCGTGGAAACCACAAAAAGTTCTTAGAACATTGTTTGGTGGGGCTATAGGCGAGCCGGGACGCTTCGCCACTGCTTGACTACCCCCGTCCGGCACACCATCCTTGAGCATCGCACCTTCGGAAATTGCTTTCTGGAAGTCTTTTCGGCCTCCAGACGCCCAAAATGGCCTCCAAGACGGCTTCTAAGACAACCAAGTCGACAACAAAACGGCTAGAGATGGCCCAAGACAGTTCAAGAGCCTTTCAAGAGAGCCTCAAGACGGCTCAAGATAGCCCAAGAGGACCTGAAGACGGCCCAAGAGGCCCCCAAGACGGCCCCAGCAAGCTTTGAGAGGCCTTCCTGGAGAGCCCGAAGAGGCCCAAACCATTGATTGATCCATCGTTTTGTTTTGTCGTGTCTGAAGCCTTTCGAGGTTCTCGCCTGTGCGGGTTTCCGACCACCCGAGACGTCCCAAGAGGCTTCCAAGAGGCCTCCAAAATACTGCAGCCCAAGAGGCCCCCAAGATGTCCCCAAGCCGGCCGAAGAGGACCCACAGATTGCCCGAGGGGCACCCCCGAGGAGGGTCCCAAGACGACCTCGAAGCGCTCCAAAAAAGCAACGAGAGGGCCCAAAGGGGCCCCATTGGCCGCCTGGGCGATCGGAAGCCTAAACATGCCAGAACCGCAACATCCTTTCAAACACCTGCGAAAGATCCTCCGCTTGCTTTCCTGGAGGGCCTCTTGGAGACCTCTTGAGGCCGTCTTGGAAGCCTCATGGCCTCCAGGAAGGCTCTCGAGGCAGCCAAGATGGCCCAAGGTGGCCCAAGGCCTTGCTGGAGCCTGCGAGGGCTGCAGCCCTAGTGGGCCCAAGGCTAGAGGCGATCTAGAGGCGATGGGGGGAGGCTGTGCCGAACTCGAAGGAGACCAAGTATCCGACATGCACCTGTAACAGATCCGAGGTCAAACAAATAGTTGTACAGTTACAAGCCGGTAGGCTCGGGGAAGGCGTTGGCAGAGACTCTCCAAGCGTTTTGCCCCCAGATGCGCTAGGCCACGAGCGCCTTCGGGGCGGGCCTGGACTGGTCTCAGACTGCACAAGCTGGCTTCTAGCATCAAATGGATTCCATATAGTGAGGTTCATGCTTCTGAAGTTGCTAAGTTGCCAGAGGTGTTCATGGCCCAAGGTTCCCCGGAATTCCGTGCCATTCTTAAACAGAAAAGCGCCATACGCATAAACTGTTGGCGCTCCGCGCGGAGCGCCAACAATTGATGTAAATGCCGTGTTTTCTTCTTCGATGCCAGAAGTGTTCATGGCCCAAGGTGCCACCCGGCTTTCCGTGCCACTTTGGAGCTCCTGGGGCCCCCTCTTCCTTCTCTTCCTCCTCCTCCTCCTCCTCCTCCTCCTCCTCCTCCTCCTCCTCCCCCTCCCCCTCCTCCTCTTCCTCCACCGTCCTCCTCCTCCTCCTCCTCCCCCTCCCTCCTCCTCCTCCTCCTCCTCCTCCTCCTCCTCCTCCTCCTCCTCCTCCATCTTCTAGTTGGCCCTCGATGGCCTAAAGGTCGGCCCAAGGGCCTGTCTGTAATGTGCGCTT
>CAUYUJ010001481.1:534463-559463 GCA_963575745.1 Prorocentrum cordatum | reverse complement strand
GGTCTGTGCGGGTCCTGGGCCGCCCAACGACCAGTCAACCTTCTGATTGGTTGCTCTGTGGCCCTGGAGGGCCCACACAAAATCTCCCCGAAGCAGTTGCAGGCGCTCCAGCGAGTACGCAAGGGTAAGCCACCTCAGCAGACTGCCTCATCTTGGGGTGAAAATTGTACCCTGGAGCTTTAATTTGTTTCACCGTCAAGTTTTAACCTGCTGGCAGAGTTTGGCTTGACGATGCACACAGTGAAAAAATCCTCCCTCCTCCTCGTCCTCGTCCTCCTCCTCCTCCTCCTCCTCCTCCTCCTCTTTCTCCTCCTCCTCCTCCTCCTCCTCCTCCTCCTCCTCCCCCTCCTCCCTCCTCCCTCCTCCCTCCTCCGAGCCCGAGGCGGGGCAAGAGAAGTTTCGGCCTTTGCGCCACGTAGGGAGCTCTCTGGGCCCTCTGCGGGTCGACGGCCCCGCGCCACGTGGGGAGCGCGGGGCCCTCGCGCTTTCCAGTCGCTGGAGGGGACAAAAACACACAGACACAAGTCATCGTCGATCCCCCAGAAAGCATGGGAAAGTATGGGAAGTGGGGGGGAAGGCGAAAACCCAGAAGATATATGGGACAAATATGGGGAATCCTGGGGATTTGTGTGTATCTATTCGTGTGTCCCTGGGCCCCTTCATTCAGGACCCCCTCCCGTTCCCAAGACCCCCGACGCCATGAAATCTTCATGACAAGTTTCGACCCTCTCCCCGGGACCGGATTCCCGTCCCGAGTCTTCATTTAACGTTCCCGAGGTCGGGTAAGGGCATCCCGAGGTCGAACACAGCGAAACACCTGCCGCCGTGATTGTCGCATGATTCTCGGGAGCGCGCAAGCATGGATTACCGATCCATGGATTTGGCGCGCGGTCGCCAAATCCATGGATCGGGGGAGGTGCGTGCCCTCCCCAAAATGCGGCCAGTGCCGCGTCCTTCGGCGGTGGAGATTCGCGATTATCCATGGAATCGGGACCCGTGGCTAATCCACGCCCCCTGAGTCCGCTTTTGCGATCGCCTGAGATTCGCGGAAATCTGGGTTGATTGCCTCCCCCACAGTTCGAAACGCCCGACCCTCCTCTCCGCCCCCGCGGGCCGCCGCCGTCGTCGTGACTCCTGTCAGCGGCCGCCGGCCGGCCCGAGCTCTCGGAAGCAGGGCTCGACCCAGCTATGGGGCTATAAGGCTATAGGGCTTTGATGCTATGAGGCTAGAGGGCTATATGATTATAGGACTATAGGGCAATATGACTATTTGGGCAATAAGGCTAAAAGGCTATTCGGGCTATAGGGCTATAAAGCTGTTGGAGGTTTAGGGCTATAGGCCTATAGGGCTATAGGGCTCTATAGCTATAGAGCTATAAAGCTATATGGTTATAATGCTAACTGCAAGGCTACCGGGCACCCGGGCACCCGGGCAGCTGGGCACCCGGGCACCCGGGCACCTGGGCACCCCCTTGAGACTCCAAGGTCGATCTATAGTGCGGGGTCGAACTATAGATCGACCTGGCACTTTCCTTGGGTCGCACTATAGTCCAACCCATGATTTTTGGCCAGGTCGTACTTTTCTTCGCTCGCGCATTGTTAAGGATCCCCTGAGTGAGGGGGCATGCGTCCCCTGAGCGAGGGGTATCGGCTGCATCACATTGCGCGCATGTTACAACATCCCGCAGCTGCGAAGGCTCGAGGGCACATAGCGCTACTCTTGCTTGCGCGCACTGGGGGTGGGCAATGGTCAAGGGCAAGACGGAGGTGAAGATACGGGCTTCTTCTGTGACAGAGGAACAGTTGAAGCCGCTCGTGAAACAGCACATTGATCTCATCGAAAAATGCCAACTGCAAGGGGGCATAGATGACTTCATGAAGAACAACATGCCGTTTCTCTTGCCGCTTGCGCAGCTCACCACACGCGTCAAATGGAAGAACCTCCAGGACGTCGTGTTGAAGCAGAAGCCGAACATGCACCAGGAAGAGTGTAGGCGTTTCTGCCAGGAGGTGGCCAACGCTTTCAGCCATGTTTGCAACAAGTTCTACATCGCCAAGACGGGGGGGAAGCTGGAGGCGCACACAAAAATGCTTGGGGTGGCAATGGGGCTGCAGCCTGGCAGGGCAAGCCCAAGCACAGGAGAGAGCAAAAAACGCGCCGACAGCAGCTCCGACATAGAGATGAACCCTCCAAAATCTTCCACGGCCGCCGCGTCGTCCAGCGCAGATGGGGGCAGCAGGCGCGATGTCATCAAGAACGCCTTCGGCATCAGCACGCCTCCGAAACCGACAGGGAAGAAACAGAAGGTTGCCACGTGGAGCCCGATGGTGGTGTTCTCGTCGCAGGAGGACGTCGAGCTCGCTGACCCGCCCGCCGCGGCCCCGAAGGAGGATCGGAGGGGGCGGGCAGGGCGGGGGGGGGAGGGGAGCAATTTTGATGTTTCACGGCGTAACCGAACCCCTTCGGGAGGCGAGCTCGGGAGGGGCAAGTGAGAGACCCGCCCCAGGATCCCCTGGCCACGTATTTCGATTTCAACTCCGAGCCGATGTGCATGGTGATGAAGTTCGCAGACAGGGAGGAGCGGGGAACACTGACGAAAGGAGGCGATGGTTTCTTGGATGCCGTGTTTCCCGACGGCAGGACGGAGAAGACGGAGCAGCCCAACGCCCTCCTGGCAGCAAGAGCGGCAGCCGCGCAGGCGAAGGCGAAAGCGTGCAAAAAAGGGAAGCCAGCAGGACATGTAGTGGCAAAGAAGCCTGCAATGAGAAAGCCCAGTGCAGCCGCCGCGAACACGGAGACGGACCAGGACGATGAGGGGGAGGAGGAAGAGCAGCTGGAACCCGATGAGCCCGTGGATGCTGCAGATGAGCCCTCGGTCGGCGCTGGGCCCCCCGCTGGCCACGCCGACCGCGGGTACAGCGTGATGTACTACAAGAGGGACCACTCTATCGGGTTGAAGCGGACGCACGGTGAGAAGAACCAGTTTGTGAGTTTCGGCGGGAAAAAGTACAAGGACACCTTGGACGAGGCCACGCTCAGGGAGATCGGCGCAGAGCTGAAGAAGGCCTTGGTCGACGGCACCGTGGCTGACACCAAGGAAGCTGCTAAGGCGGAGGCTGAGCGCTTAGTGGCACAGCGCTTGGACGACTAATCGCATCCATCCTCATCATCGCATCCATCATCATCATCATCCTTACCGTCTTCATCGCCATTGCCATCGCCATACCCGCTGGCAGAGTGCCCTCTCCAGTGCTAGACGACACCCCCATCATCGCAGGGGCGCCCCTCCGTGAGGGGACCGCGCGATGGATTGGCGAGTGATGGAACCCCTTAAGAGGGGAACCCCTTAAGAGGGGCTTCAGCACACTCGCGATAAGACAGGGCAACGGCCCCCTCCGAGAGGGGGCCCCTCGGGGAGGGGATCAAAGGTGCGGCAGTCTGCTTACTCATTATGTGTATGGCATTGCGTTTCCTCCTCGTTCCATCCCTCTCCCATTTGCTTTCATGTTCTTCATCCGCAACCGTTCGACAGAGCTGACGCCCAGCGCGCTTGGGGGCCAGCCCCCCGCCCCGAGCTCGCGGCCACGCGGGCGCTCATCGTGTGCCTCTCGGCGCTCCAGGCCGCGCGGAAGCAGAATGCAAGGGGGGAGTTGGGGCAGGATGAGGAGAAAAGTAAGAGTGACGGCCACTTGTTTGGCCATCTGGGCGATGAAAAATCAATCCAGCAGCCGAGTTTTAGACCCGCCTTTTTTTAGCAAAAAAAAGGGGGGTCTAAAATTGGACGAATTCCTATGACATTCCATTACATTCACCCCCCCGAAGGGCCTCCCACGAGGCCCCCAGATTTTAGCCTTTTGAGTCTGACTAAAAACTTTCGGCCGCAACCGTTCTGGACCCCAGGCTTCCGGCATGATGATGTCGGGCGGCTGCGGCGGCGGGCTGCCTCCAGAAGGCGGTGGCGGCGGCAAGCGGCCTCACGAGGAGCTGGGGGTACACGTGGTTAAGGCGCCCCTTCCTGAGGGGATCCGTTTACAGAGAAGGGGATCCGTTTACAGAGACCCCTGCCAGAGGGGATTTATCGATAGAACCTCCCCTTCCTGAGGGGATTCATTCACAGAGACCCGTGACCCTTCCTGAAGGGATTGATTTACAGAGACACCCTGCAGGACGGGCACGCGCCTGTCTTTGAGGTCGACGACGACGACAGCGAGGCGGAGGAGGAATTCATGCTGGACTTCCAGGACCACAGGAAGCGGTACACCCGCTCGTCCCACCGCTTGTGGCTTCGCAAGATGAACTGCAAGAAGTGTTGGCAGTGCGGCAAACACACCTTCTTCTCGGTGTGCGTTGGCAAGACGTGCCAGGAACACCACGCGACCCAGTGGTTCCACGAGCACGGCGACCGCGACCGCAACGGGAGGAGGTGGAGGGGCGGCAAGAGCGAGGTCGCCAGAGCCAGGCAACGCAAGGGTGCAAGTGGTGGGGAGGGGGGAACCCTCAAACATTGAGGAATGAAGTTATGTCGGTTTGATGTTTTGATTTTCTCAATGTTTATCCTGGTCAGTTTTCTGCGCCTGCCAGGCACTGGCAGCGGAGGTGCGATACCAGGGAGGCGGTCTTGGTCGGCCTGCTGCAGGACCGCACCCCCCCCCTCTGCCCCGCGCTGCCAAGAAGGGAGGGCCCCTGTTTGAGGGGATAAACGAGGGGGGACCGAATAAACGCAAGAAGAGGCCCCTCTCATGGGGGTGAGCTTACTTCGTCGTTCCCCGACAGGAGCAGCAGAACGAAACAGCAGCGCAGCCGCCGCCCCCGCAGGGGGGGCCAACGCCACCGATCGGCCCGCCACCCGCAGCACTGTTAGCAGCAGCAGCGGCTGGACACCCCGCAGCAGCAGCAGCAGCAGCAGCACCACCCGCCCGCAGCAGCAGCAGCAGCGGCAGCACCTGCCGAAGCAATGCAGGTTGACGGATCCGACGACGGAGCCCGAGAGGGGGAGGAAGAAGAGGAGGATGAGGGCGAGGAGGAAGAGGGCATGGAGGAGGAAGCGGAGTCAGAGGAGCCTGATGAGCTGATGAGGCTAGAGGAAGAGCACGCAAGGCAGCATCGGAGGCTCTTGCGGGCATTGAATCGCACGGAGGCGGCGCAGAGGTGCGTCGAAAGGCACAAAGAGCGCCTTCGGCAGGAGCAGGAGCGCAGGGCAGAGCAGGAGATCATCCGCCTGAGGCGGGCGCAACAACAGCAGAGGGACGCCGCGCTGAGGCGGGAGGCAGAGGCCCGCCTGGAGCTGCAGAGGGCAGCAGAGGCCGCCGAAGCGCAGGCGAGGACGAGGCTGCTGGCTGCCGAAGCGGCCGCACGGAGGGCGGAAGAGGCGGCCAAGGCTGCCAAGGATGCGGAGGACGCAGCGCGGGCCAAGGAGGAAGCGGAGCAGAAACAGAAACGAGAGGCAGAGGAGCGGCAGGCGGCAGAGACGGCAGCGCCAGAAGCGGCAACACCAGAGCAGCCAGAGACGGGCGCAGCAACGGCGGACGCAGCCAGGGCGGACGCGGAGAACGCAGACAACAAAAAGAAGGACCCCAAAGCAAAAAAAAAGGCCCCGCGCGGACCAGGCGGGGGGCAGACCCTCGAAAGGAGGGAGGGGCGACAAAGACAAGGACAAGGACACTGAGAAGGACAAGGGCAAGCGCCCGAAGGCGACCTCTAAGAGGGGCTAGGACCGCTTCTCCATCCTCCTGGTCACTCTTCCTCCTGCTCCTGCTTGTCGCCCGCCCTCCTCCTTGTCCATATCCCTCTTGCTTCTGCTCTTCCTCCTTGTCAATCTTCCTCCTGCACCCCCATCCGCCCCAGGACGGCGCGCCCTGAGCCGCGGGGCGACCGCGTCGGCGACGGCGCCGACATCCATATACATTTGCGCGGCCTCTCGCGCCAGAATAGAGGCGGTACGGGTTAAGGGGGCTCTGATTGACTGTGGCCCCTTCATTGCAGGGGCGCGCGCGGCTGCCCCTGGCAGAGGGGACGGGCGATCACGAAACCGATTATCTTAAGGGGAAATTCTCTTTGGAGAATTCTCTTAAGAGAATTCTCTTAAGAGAATTCTCTTAAGAGAATTCTCTTAAGAGAATTGTGTGGATGTCTCAGGCAAAACCAACAATTCTCTTAAGAGAATTCTCTTAAGAGAATTCTCTTAAGAGAATTCTCTTAAGAGAATCTCTCTCAAGGTCGCTTGCAGTGCACCCCCCCTCGCTGCATGGGGGCCAGACGAGTCCCGCTGAGGGGCGAAACGCCCCTGGCTGAGGGTGGGGGGGGGGAGGGGGCGGGGCTGGGCCGTATCTGACGGGCCCCCTAGGGGGGTTGGGGGGCGCGGTGTTCCTGATTGAGGGGGGCCCCTGAAACATCTTTGACGGGCCCCTTGCGGAGGGGCACCGCCGTCCTTTACTGAGGGTGAGCCCCTTTAATGAGGGGGGGCAGTGTGAGCAGGGGCAGCAGGGGGGAGCAGTAGCATTGCATCATGGGTGAGTCGTTCGGGCCCCTGTGCTTGCCTGCCGCGCAAAGCAATCCAGAGAGGGGGGTGCCCCTTTTTGAGGGGGCGCGCACCCCTTACTGAGGGGGAGGCCCTGGCACATCCCCTCCCCCTCCCCGCCTCACCGCTGATGAGGTAGCACCCCTTCTCTTCGAGGGGGAGGAGGCGACCGCGTGGGTTGCGAGCCCCTTCGAGGGGAGAGAAACGAACCCCTGGCTGAGGGGAAGGCTCGACGATACTGAAATGTACCACCACGCACGCCACGCCCACAGCACCACACCACACCCACACGCACCACTGAAGTGCGCGGGGAAGGCCCCCGACGATCTACTTGCCATTCGCAGGCGTTTCGGCTGCCGCAGGGCATTTCGATTTTGCTGCTGTATCCCAAATTTCAGGGGTCAGTCCCGCGGCAGCCATGCCCGCCCCAGGAGTAGTCCCTCCTCTGCTCCTGCTGGGCACTCTCCTCACACCGTTGTGCAGCATGGCGCCGAAGAAGAAGATCGAGGGCCAGGGCGCACCAGCGGCGAAGAAGTCGAAGGCGGCCCCGAAGGGGCACGGGCTCGACAAGCAGGAGGCCGACAAGATGAGGGCGTGGCTCAAGTACCAGTCGGAGAAGAAGGACGGCAGCGGGAAACCTACGAGCACAGCAGAATCCGCCAGAGCAGCCCAGGCGCTTTGGAACGGGATGAAGGACCCAGCCGATCGGAAGCGTTTCTTGCAGACCTTCGCGAGTGACAAGGATAAGACACTTGACTGGTTGGCCACCTTCGAAGAGAGATGCACGAATGAAGAGGTGCACGCGCGCTCTGCCAAGAAAGGGTACCGGAATGTATCGCAGGCACTGGCCCTCAAGAACCTCACCATCAAAGACTTTGCGAACATCCAGGAAGCCACTGCCTTCGTGCAGGAATGGTGGGAGGAGAACAGCGAAGAGCATGGCACCAAAGAAGAATTCCCCATCAAGGAAGATGTCAAGGACAGGCCTCTGTGGAAGGAGTGGTACTTCGTCGAGCGCAACATGGGCGATGACCAGCTGGTGACGAAGGACTCGCGCACCTTCAAGGGGACGTCCAACCTGAAGAACCTGAAGCAACTCGAAGCTGCAGGCATCAGGATGGCCGAGCTCCCGTCGTCCAGCGCTTCGGGGTCGGGTGGGGGCGGCGAGGTGAAGATCGAGAATCCGCACTGGCCAGAGATCGTGAGTAAGAAGGACGAGATCGCGCGCCGTCCTCGGCAGCCGCCCCCTGCCCTTCCATCTCTGGTGCTCTGCCAGACCCCTCCCAGAGGGGGGCCCTCTCCCCCGCCACGCCCCCGCCGCCCCTCCTGGAGGGGATGGCGATAGAAACTGGTTCGTATCCGTTCTGTCGTGCGTTGTTTGCGTTGAAAAGCATGTCGGCGCATTGCTTGTTTATGATCCCTACCAAGGCAAATGCTGGTCAAGTATCAGAAGGAGCTGAAGTTCCTAAAGCACACGAAGAATCAGTTGCTCGCGAAGGCTGGGGATCAGGATCAGAAGGACCGTCAGAGCTTCCAGAACTGGGCCGATGAGTGCAAGAAGTGCGTGGACAATGCGGACCAGCACGAGACGGCGATGGAGGTTCTGATTGCGAAAATTGAGGGCGCTGATTCTGTCGGCAAGGACACGGACATGTACGATAAGCTGAAGAATGAGGTCCAGGCCGCCTACAACACACACGAGCACATGTACGAGGGCATTCAGCTCTCGGTCAAGCGCTTCAAGAAGTTCCTCAATTGAGCTGCGGCCCTACATCTACATCTACATATCAGTATTTACATGCATATATGCAGTAGGGTTTGAGATGCTCTGCCTCGCCCGACGACGCGCATGCAGCGCTGCCTTTCCGACGCCCGTGGGAAAACGAGAACTTGCCGCTTCCTCTGCCAGGGGTGCCCCTTCGTGAGGGGCCGCGTGTTTCTGGGTTTGCCAGTAAAGAAGCCCCCCTCATCGCAGGGGCGTGGGGGGAGGGGGGGGCGGGGGGGAGGGGGGCTTGGTATCATCAGGAGGGGAGTAGCAGGAGGGGAGGGGCATGAAAGGGATTGAAGGAGGGCGCGGAGGAGGGGCGCGGGAAAGGGCAAGGGCCCCTTGCCTCAGCCGCGCATGTCCGTAGCCACTGCAGTGGCTCAAGGCCGCCGCGCTCGCGCCTGTCTCCCGCGGGCCCCGCGGGGTGCTTTCCAGGCGGCGGTTGCCTTATGACAGGTTGGGCTTGCCGCCGGAGAGGCGGCTGAGAGCGAACGTGCAGGACCTGATAAGCAGCAACGTGGTCAGCGGGCAGCGCGGCGCTCAGCTGATCAATGACTGCGTCTCTGCATCTGCGACAGGTCTCTCCGACCTGCACACTGCGGAGTCAACGTCGGGCATGAAAAACGCTGCCAGGAAGTTCAGGCGGGATTTCTTCAGGAAAGGGTGGCCTCCGCTCTATCACTGCCAGGTGAGGGGCTGGGACCCCAAGTCTGAAACAGAACAACTGATGGACTTAGCGATGATGCTTCCTCACGAAATACTTCATCAACTTCATCATTTTGGCGAGCGGAGCGTGCTACTGGAGACGTCGAGTCTCGACGGCGTGTCTCTGCGCCACGTGCAAAGAGCCAGGGCGGAGAGTGGTTGCAACGACCTGGTGGCCCTGGGCGTGTGGCAGGACGGGGTCCCTTGCTTTTGGGACCGATCGATGAGCGCAGAGATCATCAGCCTCATGTTGCCAGGGGCTGCGGGGCGCTGGAAAAACCTGCGGGTCCCAATCGCAGCGTTCCTCAAAGAGCACGTGGGCCCCAACACATTTGATGATGTTTTTGCAGTGGTGCAGTGGAGCTTTGTTCACTTGGCTGCGAAGCGCTGGCCGGCGGCACGGCACGACGGCTCTCCCTTCGGCGCGCAGGACGCCTGGAGGAAGCGCCGACAAGTGGCCGATGCAACCCTACCAATTGGCGGAGTGCTTTGCCAGATCAAAGGGGACTGGAAGATGATGAAGGAGGTGCTCAAGCTACCTGGCTGGCAAGATGACGAAGTATGCTTCCTGTGCAACATCAAGAAGGACGAGGCCATGGGAGCGCAACACATCAGGGGAGGAAGGAAATCCCCTCTGGGAGGGGGTGCGTCGTCGTCGTTTTGCGGCCCCTTCCAGGGGGGGTGGAGGAGGAGGGGGAGGAGGGGTGGAGGAGGAGGAGGAGGAGGAGGAGGAGTGTTTTTGGCTACTCCCCGCAGGTGAAATCGCAGACTGGGAGAGACGCGCCGTGGAGAACGCACCGACGCACATGGCCAGAAGTCCTTGCGAAGATTATCGTTTCAGGCGAGCAGGTGTGCCCTCTCTTCCAAGTGCCGTATGCGAACGAAAAGTTGCTGAAGCTAGATTGGTTACACGTTGTTGATCTTGGAGTAGCGGCTGACTTCATAGGGGGTTTGCTATGGTATCTTGTAACGCACAAAAAGGTGGCTGGAACTACCCAGAAAGGCCGCGTCTCCACACTACATGGTCATTTGATGGCGTTCTACGACAGGCAGCCGCCAGGTGAGAAGACCAGCCGCCTATCGAGACTGACGCGGGGCGTTGTGAAAGGAAAAAAAGCAACGACGGCTAAGATGAGGTGCGGCGCGGGGATGCTCAGGCACATGGTTCCATGGGCATTGGAGATGGCGGAGGCTTTCCTTGATAGGAGGAATGGCGTCGACGAGCGGGCAGCTGTAGAATCGTCCATTCACGCAGGGATGAAAAGCTTATGTCGGTGTTACGAGGCACTCTCTGACAATCACCCATTTGCTGTGGACATTCTTAGAGAGCATTCGAGTAAGTTTGCCACGCAGACGGCCGCTTTGCAAGACGCGCTTCCTGCCCATTTTAAAGTGAAGCCTAAAATGCACATGTTTCTGGAGCTGTGCATGGGCGGCGGTGAACCAGCGAAGCACTGGAACTATAGGGATGAGGATTTCGGTGGATCTGTAGCTGCATTTGGCCGAAGGAGGGGCCAAAGGAGGTCCATGAGAGCGTTTTCGGTGGCATGCATCTCTAAGTTCTGCGGCCAGCCGATTGTGCGCATGCTTTGAAAAGAACGCTTCTGTGTGTATCGTTGTCATTCATTGCTGTCGGCTCAAATATATGTTGGACCCCTCCCAGTGGGGTGAGCGCGAGCATGGGCGCTGAAGCCCCGTTTGCCCCAAAACGGCGGGTCGAACTATTTTCGGCGCGCCCGAACTATAGATCGACCCGCAGAAAAGTATAACCCCCGCATTATAGTTCGACCCCGCACTATAGATCGACCTTGGAGTCTCAAGGCCGGGCATCCCCGGGCACCCCCGGGCACCCCCGGGCACCCCCGGGCACTCCCGGGCACCTGGGCACCCGGGCCCGGCCACCGAAATTGCGTAGGCCACCTACACATATGAATCCACTAGGACCCCTACATACAGAGGCAAGCTCTGATTGGGGAAAATGGGGTGAGGGTAAATCGGGAATCTCTGAGATCTGGGGACTCTGAAACTCGGGCGCCGCGGCTGTTTTTCAGAGCGTTCCGGAACGCTCTGAGAGCGTCCTGGAACGCTCTGGAACGGATCTACCCTCGTCCCAGCCATGTCCGATGGTGTGTCTTCCGTTTTCGCTATGCTGTCAATGTCGCCCTCGCTTTGTCTTCGCTCCGCCTCTGCTGCAAAACTAAGTCGAACGATAACGGCTCTCGAAATCGCCGAGACTCTGTTTAGGTCGAACCCTGTGTCTCGTTTTCGTTTTCGTGCTCGTGCTCTCTCGTCGCAAAGAAAACTGGGAGAGAGCACACAATGACATAAACATGACAACGCGGAGTTCTGCGCAGAGTTCTCGGATCGGCGCTGGACCCCCCTCCCTGGCGCGCGGAGCGCGAAGGGCGGCGCCGGAGGCGCCGCCGGGGGGCTCCAGCGCCGATCCGAGGAAGCTGCGCGCACCTCAAGCTTTTGCTGTTCATGTCACTGTGAAGGGGCCCTGGGACACAGGATTGCCAGATTTTCGCATATCTTTTGGATGTTTGCCTCTCCCCCCCCACTTCCCATATTTTCCCACATTTTCTAGGGGGTCGACGATTCAGTGTGTCTGTGTTTTTTTTTTCCCCTCCTGACACTGTGCGGTCCTCGCGAGAACGGCCCACGGAGTCGCCGAAGCACTGGCCCGGCCGAGCCCTGTTCGGTCCGCCGCCGCGGGCACCCCGGCCCTCCTGGCGCTGGGCGCGGAGCCAAGCACGGAACTGGGGCAGAGCTTCGAGCTCGCGAGATGTCACCCGCTGTGCCAGAGGAGAGGCCCAAGCACCCGACCCCCAGAGGCCGAACATGGGGCAAACGCTTCGTCTCGAGCTTCCCGAGCCCTTGGAGGTGTGGGAACTGCTGGCGCCACGCGGCCTGGAGCCGCCACGGCCTCTCTCTGACACGCGCGGGCACCACGCAGGGCCGCCCGTCCTTCGGCGGTGGACAAACCTCCCTTTAGTAAACCTCCCCCTAGTGACAACGGCCTGGGACCGAAACCGACGGACCTGGACCCGCAAAAATGACGTCCGCGACGCCCTCTCGCGAACCGAAAACGGCCAATTCGCTAATCGACGTGTCAGGGTAGGAGGTCTGCCCACCCCCGAGTCCTCCTGGCATCGCCGGTGCGCGCTGCCCTCCTGCACCACTCGGGCCCTCGCCCGTCTTCCCGCCTCCTCGCTAATTTCTATGTTCCCAGCCGAGGCAGCACCGTCGGCGCACACTGCTGGGGAGGCGTAAGACTCGGGTGCGGGAGAATCATGCTGGCCTGACGGGGTCAGCATGAAAACGACGAGGCCCAATCTGAAATTTGACCCGACCTCCCGCTGCAAACATCCCACGAAAACTGGACCGTCAAAAATCGTCATGATTCTTGTCGCAACGTCGACCCCCAAAGTCTGGACCCCTTCCCCGGGACCGGTTTTTCATCCCGAGCCGTTTTTTTGATGGCCCCGAGGCCCGGAAAGGCTCCCGCCGAGAATAGCGAAAAACCTCCCGTCGTGATTTTCTAATACCAGTCAAAAAGCGTAGTCAAAGCCGTGATTTGTGATGTGTTGCCCGCATATCCCAGAAATAAATTCGAGCACCCGGAAAGAGTGTCGAAAGAGTGTCGAAGCAGTGTCCGACGAATGTCTTCCGGGGCCCGACGCGTGAAAACCCTCGAATGGCGGTACTTTTTCGGTGCTCGAAATTCTTTATGGTGATCAAGGCTAAAGTCGGTTGGAACATCTGAGCATCGTTTATCCGATCCCCATCCCCAGGGGCGTGGCCTGGGCCCCGCTGGCCGGCTCTCCCCCCCCAGATGAGGATAAACAGGCCGCTCCCTCCGGGTTCCGAGGTGTGTATATCCCCAACTGGGGGGGGAGTCATTTGGTGAGGGTCTCTAAGGGGATGGGGATGGGGATCGGTTAAACGATAACGACATCAGATTTTTCACGGCAAACGAAGCCACCAACTACAAATAACGGAGCCAAAGCAAGTCCCGCACAAACGGAACCAACACAAAACAGGCGATCAGCAACGAGGAGGAGGAGGAGGAGGAGGAGGAGGAGGAGGAGGAGGAGGAGGAGGAAAAGAAGAGGAGCCAATCTCGGGCGCCCGCTCAAACCCGAGGATCGGCTGGTACGTCTAACACCAAATTTTTACGCCTATCGCAGGCGCCGGCCAGGGCGGACAAAGGATTTGTGATATCAGGATTAGGTCGGGCATGTCCCCCTACAGGGGGATTTCGGACGACAAATACAAGACAGTCAGAAAATACTTCCAAATGGTGGAAAATAGTCGGAACATCGTGCCCAGATTATCTTTTTTACTATCTTTGAATATTCCTCCTGTAGAGGGACAGGCCCGACGAGGGGGAGGGTGAGGTTCACTTCGTTCGGGACCTCCCGAGCGAAGTGAACCCCACCTTCCCCCTCAGAAGTCGTGGGGGGTACTCCAGATTTCGTAATAAAAGGGAGGGGGGTCTCATTTCGGGGGGGGTCTCTTCCAGGCTATCTTGGAGGGCCTGGGGGGGTCTGGGGACGATGTTTTGGAGGGTTCTCCCACGGGGGAGGTCTGAAATGGCTTGTCTTGGAGGGTCCAGACCCCCTCCCTTTTATTACGAAATCTGGAGTAGGGTTCGCATGTGGCCCCCATATCAGAGAGCGTCGGCGGACCCGCGACCCCCGGCGTGTGCCCGATCTTGCGCGCCTCCCCGGCCGGGCAGGCAGAGGCCTCGAGAGCGCGAGGGCGCGGGCGGCGCGCGCTCCCTCGAGCGACCCGGACGCCGCGAACCGGCACGAGGCGACGGCAACACACGAGAGCCCGCCGTCGCCCTCCCTCGGGGCCTCCTCCTCCTCCTCCTCCTCCTCCTCCTCCTCCTCCTCCTCCTCCTCCTCCTCCCCCTCCTCCTCCTCCTCCGCTCCACGGGGGCTCGGGCTTCTCCATCTCTGCCCCCGCCTGCTGTGCCCCCGCCCACGGCGCCCAGGGCCCCCCTGCACGGGGGCACTGGCCTGGCCAGACGTGGAGAGCGTTTTTTGGTTATATATATATATATATATATATATATATATATATATATTCGCGGCCCGCAAGGAAAAGTCAAGAGGGCGGTAAGAACCAGGCTGGGACAGCAGCGCACGGGAAGCAGAAAATTAACGGCGCAGCACTGAGCCGGCCGAGAAGCAGCTGAACGTGTGCAAGAGAGTGGCGTTCCCCGCAGCCCCGTGTGCTGTGCGCCCGTCCCTGGCGCCCCGACTCCCCCCCTCCCTCTGGAGGCCCAGAGATTGGCACCAACAGCAACACAGGGGGTTGCCTCCACAGGGGGAAGACGAGCCCAGATCTCGGTGATGGTGGTCACGTTTCGGCCACCTGGGAAGCCAGAATAGTACCACCATCACCGAGACCAGGATCTTCTTCCCTCGGTGGAGGCGCGCCGCCGATCTTGGTGTTGGTGTCAACCTCGAGGCCTGCGACTCCCCTCGTTCTCCCCCCTGTCCTGCTCGCCCCTACCCCCCACCCCTGTCAGCACGAAGGCAACAACGAAACAGCATCGCACCGATAGAAGTTGGAAATATCGGAGAATCGGCGGCTGCTGCTATTTCTCCCGCCGAAGGCCGTGAAAAACCGTCGCCTCGACTTTCCCGAGACTTTGGATGCCTGGGTACCGCGGGTTCGTGCCGTGCCGACTTTGGCGCTGCTTCCTGACACCGCGGTGATCGTTCAAGGCGGAATTAGGTCGGGCGTGTCCCCCTAGAGGCGGATTTTGGAGGAAAAACTAAAGATACAGAATACATATTCAAAAAATACTAAAACATATCACAAACATGGTCCCAAGATGACAGACCGTGCAGTGACCTCGAAATCCCCCAAGACCTCACCGCACGGTTCGTCAGCGCACGGTTTTGGGACCCTGGAGGCTCCAGTCGCCCGAGGCATCCTCGGAGAACGACCCGAGTCCCAAAGCCGTGCGGTGACCCCGAATCCCCACCGACTCACCACACGGTGTGGTCACCACCCCGTTTGGTGGCCCCCGACTC
The DNA here is from genome assembly GCA_963575745.1 of Prorocentrum cordatum. Lineage (NCBI taxonomy): Eukaryota > Dinophyceae > Prorocentrales > Prorocentraceae > Prorocentrum > Prorocentrum cordatum. The sequence goes on along the minus strand of CAUYUJ010001481.1, from coordinate 544,422 downwards.
CCAGGGCAGCCTCTCGACGGCCACCTGGGGGGAGGGGGCCGCCCTGGCCCACCAACACCTCTCTCGCCCCACGGGCGCCCCCCGAGAAGCGGGGCGAGTACGGGCCGAGAGAGGAAGCCTGCGGCGCGACGTTTCCGATCCTCTCCCGCGATGGTGACGATGACCACGATGACGATGACGATGACGATGATGCTGATGATGATGATGATGATGATGATGATGATGATGATGATGATGATGATGATTATGATGATGATGATGGTGATGGATGATCGCCATCGCCATCACAATCACCATCAGCATCATCATCATCATCATCACCATCAGCATCATCATTACCATCACCATCGTCACCATCGTCACCATCGTCACCATCGTCATCATCATCAGCATCATCGGTATCATCATCCTCATCAGCATCATCACAATCATCCTCATCACCACCACCATCAGCATCAGCATCAGCATCAGCATCAGCATCATCAGCATCATCACAATCAGCAGCATCACCATCACCATCACCACCACTATCACCATACCCATCAGCATCATCAGCATCATCAGCATCGTCAGCACCAGCATCATCGTCATCGTCATCGTCATCACCATCATCATCATCGCCATCACCATCACCATCACCAGCATCAGCATCATCATCATCACCATCACCATCACCATCATCATCACCATCACCATCACCATCACCACCATGACCATGACCATGACCATGACCATGACCATGACCATGACCATGACCATCATCATCATCATCATCAGCATCATCAGCATCATCAGCATCATCATCATCATCATCATCATCATCAGCATCAGCATCAGCATCAGCATCATCATCACCAACATCATTACCATCATAGTAATCCTCTCCTCCCAGCACCTCTTCCCTCGGGTGGGCGGCAAGGGGGGGTGACCTGAATGGGGGGTGCAGAGAAGGGCCCTACAGCTGCCCTTGAGGGCCCGGCTGCTCCTCCTGGCACCTCTCCTCTCGGGTGGGCGGCACAGGGGGGTGACCTACATCGGGGGTGAAGATAAAGGGGCCCTGAAAGGACCCCCTCGCCTCTCGGGTGGGCGGTGAGGGGGGGTGACCTACATCGGGGGCGAAGATAAAGGGGCCCTGAAAGGACCCCCTCGCCTCTCGGCGGTGAGGGGGGGGCGACCCGAGTGGGGGGGGGAAGAAACGGGCCCCCCAAGGGGCGCTTCAGGGTCCCTTCTGGAGCCAGCGGGGGCCCACAATGGCAATGGGGGTTGACCCGGAGGGGGGGGGGGGAAGGAAGGGACCCTTGTTGGGGCCCTTCTCTTCACCCCTCACTCAATGTGGGCCATCTCCCATGACCCCCCCCTCTGCCCCTCCTCCCGGCATCGTGCAGAATTGGCTCGCAGGACCGTGCTCTGTCCTCCCCCTCCCCTCTGCATCTTGTCGTGCAGATCGCCCTCTCCTCCACCCTCCCCTCTACTCGCCCACGCCCCCTCCCCCCCCTGCTCGGGGCGGGGGACCGACATGGGCACGGAAACGCCGGATACGAAAACTGACAGCAAGTCCTGCCCATTTTGAACAGGAGCCGCTGCCGGTGTCGCCGCGGTCGTGGTGCATTGAAGGCAAAATCCGCCCGCCCCGTTACTGGCCGCCTCCGCTTGCTTTCGGACAACCTTTGCTGCCGGGCACCGTGCTCATCTCTCCAGACCCGTTTCCCCCCCCCCCCCCCCTCTCCCTCCCCTCCCCCTCTGCGCCCGCCCCTCCCCCCTCTGCGCCCCCCCCCCGCCCCTCCCCCTCTGCGCCTTCCTCGCCCCCCCCGGCATTGTGCGGCGTCGGCGCGCAGGACCGCGCCCCTCCCCTCGGCGGAGGGCGGGGCGCACCCGGCTTGGGCATGTAGCGGGCGAAGGGGGGGGGGGGGCGGCGCCCACGGCGCGCGGGCGCCCCGCGGCGGGAGGGGGGTGGGGGCACTGGCCGGCGCGGTGCCCGGGAGCCCAGGCCGCAGGGGGGGGGGGGTCCAGGGCTTGGGCGAGGAGGAAGCAGGGGGGGAGCAGGGGGGGAGAGGGGAGGAGGGGAGGTGGGGAGGAGGGGCGAGGGAGGGGACGGGGGGACGAGGGGAGCAAGGGAGAGGGAGGGGACGAGCGAGGGGGGGCGTGGAGCATTGAGTGGCCTGCCTCCAGGGAGGCAGGTCACAAGAGAGAGAGAGAGAGAGGGGGGGGGGTAAAGCACGGAGGCAGCGGCTGCCGCCACGGGCAGCCCGCGGAGTGGGAGAAGGGAAGGGGAGGGGAGAAAAGGAAGATGAGGAGGGATCGGAGCCGAAGCGCGAAGCGCGAATAACTTCGCGCCCCCGAGGCCGCCCTTGGATATCGGGCCCCCGTCGGCGACCAGTGGGCGGCTGGGGATCCATGCGTCCCCCTGCTAAGCCCATCCCCCCCGTGACCTTGCCGCTGACTGATCTCCGCAGTGGCATTCCGGCCCCTAACTCGGGCCTCCAGCGGTCGGTCGGGGCGATCCTGGCACCACCGGAAAGCTGGAGCTGGAGAGCGCCTCGAAGCTAGAACACCGCCGAGGGCCCACGAAAACGTCCGAACATCTCGAACCTGGAACCCCGCCTCGCCACTGAACCTATCTCTCCTGCTCATCCCTCCTCCTCCTCCTCCTCCTCCTCCTCCTCTTTCCTCCTCCTCATCCCCCCTCCTGTCGTGCGCACGCCCTAAACACGCACAGAAAAGATGAGAACGACGCCCAACGGCAAACGTTGTCCAAAACCGACAGCGGCCGCTGTAGTGCATGTGATTCTTGAACGCCCGCAGCGACATCGACAGTGAGTCCTACTCACGAAGAACAAGAACGGCTGTCGGCCTTCGTCAGAGTGAGGGGGCCCGAACCGCGGTCGTCATCGTGCTACCAGCAGGAACGCTGATCAAGGAACGAAGGGGCTTACAGTCAACCAGCATGGTGAGGATGCGCGATAAGAATGCAAGGGCCTTGGGAACCCATTTCGAAGCTTCCCGACCGGGGCGCGGCCAGCGGAAGCGGCCGAGGATGGACCGAGGAGGCAGGGATGCTCTGTAAGAACGGTTTTTGAAGGCAGATCTGCCTTCAAAAGAACGGTTTTTGAAGGCAGATCTGCCTTCAAAAGAACGGTTTTTTGAAAGCAGAACTGCCTTCAAAAAACCGTTCTTACAGAGTAGACCAGTCTTTCCTCCTTGAAGGCAGATCTGCCTTCAAAAAACCGTTCTTACAGAGTAGACCAGTCTTTCTTTTGAAGGCAGATCTGCCTTCAAAAAACCGTTCTTACAGGGTACCCTTGGGAAGGCTGACCATCCTTACCATGCGGGCTGACCGCATCTGGCCACGGCGAGCCTCGGCCGCGAGCAGGCCCCGACCCAGGAGGGCGCCTGCGCGCGACCTTACGCGGCACGCCGGCGCGGCAGTGTCGGCGCAGCCGACCCCGTTGTCTGGCGGCGCTCACATGTGGGCACCACTTTGGAGCAATACATGGGGGTAGCGCTCGAGGGCACGACATGGTGGCGGCCCCCTGCTGCCGCCCCCTCGCTCTTATCCGCGAGTGCGGGGTGCTTCGCACGTGCGCATTATTCGAGGGGCACCGAAAAGAGGGACTGACTCTGTGGAGGGACCACCGACCCAGAATCGACAGTACATCGACGACAGGTCCCGGATGGCAAGTCCGCGCGCTCTCCTGGGCGGGGTGGGGCTATCGGGCTCCTCTCGGCGATCAGTGAGCGATTGAGGGCCGATGCGTTCCCCCACCCCCCCTGAAACTATCCCCCCCCTAACGTTGCCGCTGACCGATGCCTCGCCTCACGTGTACCCATCGGTCTGAAGTAGGTAGAAACGTGAAGTAGGAAGGCGTTGAAAGAAGATTGGATTCCGTCCGGCTCCTGAGGAGGACGGAAAAGGTGAAGCCACTCGTTCATTGAAGTAGGAAGGCGCTTAAAGTAGACTGGAATCTGGGAATCCAGAAATACCTACTTTCAACGACCGATGGTTACCCAACTCCCTGGTAGGACGTCCGACCCAGCACTGCCGCGCTGATCTCTTGGCAGGTGCGCGCGGGCCAGCAGCAGGACAAACACAACTTGACTGAGCACGGCTGACGATCATTGAAAGTAGCGGGCACCAAACGCGCTGACCAACGTCCCCACGATGATTTTCGGGAAGACGTAAGACTCGGGTACGGGGGACTCGGGTTGGCCTGACGGGGCCATCAACAAGAATGACGAGACCCCATCTGAAATTTGACGCGAGCTCCCGCTGCAAGAGTCCCACGAACACTGGACCGTCAAAACCCAGAACGCGCTCGTCAAAAAACGTCGCCGCGAACCCCTAGCTCCTGATTACTCGAGCCTTACCCCTCGGTCGGAAGAAGTGGGTAGAAACAGGAAGCAGGAAGGCGTTGGAAATAGATCGGGCTTCCGCCCCGCCTCCCGAAGAGGAGGGAAGAGGGAAACAACCCACTCGACTCTCGAAGTAGGAAGGCGCTGAAAGTAGGTTGGAATCTGGGAATCCAAAAATACGTACCCACTTTCAACGACCGAGGGGGGTACTCGAGCCTCACGTTTCCCCCGAGATCCGTCCGGCCCCACCTCGGGCCCCCCCGGGCGGCCGCTCGGGCCGCGGTCCCGGGGGCACCCTCGGGAAACGCTCCCTGGCGAGGCGCAGCCGCTGGAGAGCGCCCCCGAGGCGGGAACGCGGCCGAGAGCCCACGAGAGCGGCCGAAAGCCTCGAACCTGGAGCCCTGCCTCGCCCCTGAACCTCTCTCTCCTGCTCCTCCCTCCTCCTCCTCCTTCCTCCTCCTCCTCCTCCTCCTCCTCCTCCTCCTCTCTTTCCTCCTCCTCCTCCTCCTCCTCCTCCCTCCTCCTCTCTTCTCTCCCTCCTCCTCCTCCTTCTTCTCCTCCTGTCTTCCTCCTCCTCCTCCTCCTCCTCCTCCTCCTCCTACTCACCCCCCCCTCCTGTCGAGCCGACGAATCTCCGTACCCATTTCGACAGTACCGATCTCGGGCCCCCGCCCCCCCCCCCCGCTGCAAGCAAGGAGGCCCCGGAGGAGGCCGCAGAATGCCGCCCCCTGCCGTGCCTTACTGGCGGGCGTGCGCCGTGCTGCGGTCCGGGAGGACGTCCTGCCGCGGGGGCGCCCCCCAGCGGCTGCGGGCAGCATCCTCCTCATCCTCCTCCTCCTCCTCGTCCTCATCCTCCTCCTCATCATCCTCATCCTCACGATCAGCATCCTCCTCATCCTCCTGTTCCTCCTCATCCTCACGACCAGCATCCTCCTCATCGTCCTCATCCTCCTCATCCTCCTCGTCCTCATCAAAGACGCAGGACCTGATGATAATGATGATGATGAGAATGATAATCATCGTCATCAGCATCATCATAATCATCATCAACATCAACATCAACATCATCATCATCATCATCATCATCATCACCGTCAATCTCATCAGCATCAACACGAACACCACCATCATCATCAACAACAACAACACCAACACCAACACCAACACCATCATCATCATCATCATCACCATCAACATCATCATCACCATCCTCCTCCTCCTCCTCCTCATCATCATCGTAATCATCCTCCTCATCCTCGTCCTCCTCATCCTCCTCATCCTCCTGATCCTCCTTATCGTCCTGATCCTCCCGATCTTCATCATCCCCATCATCCTCATCCTCATCATCCTCATCGTCCTCCTCCTCCTCCTCCTCACCATCACCCTCACCCTCACCCTCACCCTGACCCTGACCCTGACCCTGACCCTCACCATCACCATCACCATCATCGTCGTGGTCATCATCACCATCACCACCACCACCACCACCACCATCACCATCACCATCACCATCACCATCACCATCACCATCACCATCACCATCACCATCACCATCACCATCACCATCACCATCACCAGCATCAGCATCAGCATCAGCATCAGCATCAGCATCAGCATCAGCATCAGCATCAGCATCAGCATCAGCATCAGCATCAGCATCAGCATCAGCATCAGCATCAGCATCACCAGCACCACCATCATCATCATCATCATCATCATCATCATCATCATCATCATCATCATCATCATCATCATCATCATGTGGAGGCCGAATTTGGGATGGCGTGGGCTGTGGGCGACCCTGTGAAACGGCAAAGGAGGAGCCGCGGAGGCATAGTCACAAAGGCACCGTAGATGAAGGCGCGCGTCCTTACTGGGCGCGATGGCTGTGAAGGACGCCGAGGGGGATGGCTTCCCGGCGGGCAGCCGTCAGCCCTCCGCTCGGCGGCGCGCGCAAGGGGGGGAACGCCAACGGGACGGGCTTTCTCGGCTCGGAGGCCCCTTGCCTTCCGAGAAGCTCCCTGAGCCTCCCCCGAATCCACCGAGGGCTGCCGAGAAGGCCAGGCAGGGCCTGCGAGAAGCCCCGCCGCCCTCTCTGAGAAGGCCTGCCGCCCGTCGTTGCCTCCTGTTGCAAGACATCACGATAATCCTAAAAATCTTTGGGGTGTTTCAAATCCTAATTCACTAAAAAGAAGAAGTGAAAATCCCCATCTGGGGCCCTGGGCCCCGGCCTTACGTGGCCGTGTTCGCCCCGGATCGACCCGTGGGGGTCCCAGGGCCCGGAACAGGGCAAGATCGTCCGCTGCGGCAAGGCTTGCGACGCCAGGACCTCGGGCCCCGCCCCCCCTCGGCGGTCCATCGAGACACTGCCTGCTACTCCTCCTTCTTGACGTTGGCCAGACTTTAAGCGTGATGCTCGCAGCGTTCGTGCTCCTCCTCCTCCTCGTCCGCCTCCTCCTCCTGATGAAGAGGGAGCGCGTCCTCCTCCTCCTCCTCCTCCTCCTCCTCCTCCTGCTCGTGCTCCTCCTCCTCGCATCTTCCAGTGGCTCTCGCACCACTCCTGCACTCCATGATTGGAGGGGCGGCTGCGCATCCTCCACTCCTTTTCCCCTTAAGCAATTCCTCCCTACCGCACCCCAAGGCCAGTCAAAAGGGCGGGCCGGGCGCCTCGCCAAAGATTTCCTTATCATTTATGACCCTGCAGCTTAAACATAGGCAACAATTTCACACGTGGAGGGCGGGTGGCTTTTAACATGTGGCTCTCGCCTTAGCGCCGCGCACAGTCGTCGTAAATCATTGCAGCAGTTTCACGGATTTAGGGCGGCCCGTTTTCAAAATGTGACTCTCGCCTGAGCGCCGCGCGCGCTCGTCGTCAACGTTTGCCTCAATTTTGCATTTTGAGGTCGGGTGGTTTTTCAAAATGTGACTATCGCCTTCGCGCCGCGCGCTGTCGTCTCAAACCATTGTAGCTGTTTCAAGGATTGAGGGCGGGACGCTTCCAATGCGGTTCTCGCCTTCGCGCCGCGCGTATTCGCTCTTAACAACTTGCAAGAGCTTAGCGGATTCAGGGCGGTTCCTTTTCAAACAAATTGTGGCTCTCGCCTTAACAACGCGCGCAGTCGTCGGAAACATTGCGAAACAAATTCACATGTTGAGGGCGGGTCGTTTTCAACATGTGGCTCTCGCCTTCGCGCCGCGCACATTCGTCTTCAAACATTGCAATATGTTCACGGGTCGTCATGGTCAACGTGCCAGGAACGGTGTTTTGGACCGGTTCAAGACTGTCGGGGCGCAGCCGTGCATTTGATTCGAGGTGGTGGAATCCCAAGAATGGCGTCCTAGCGCGATGCAGGCTCGTCAAGACGCAACCGTCGGGTTGATTCGTGGCGTTGCAGTGTCGGAAATGGTCTGTAAGCCAACTTCAAGATGTTCAATCACTTGTCCCCCAGCGGGGCACATCCCTGTGGAAATGAATCCTTATAGGGGCCTATGAAAAAAGAAGAGAGCTTGGAAGGAAGGCTTATTTACTCCAACATCGTTGGTGCGTCTTGGGTCTAGACTTGTCCTCCTCCTCCTCCTCCTCCTCCTCCTCCTCCTCGTTGTCCTCCTCCTCCTCCTCCTCGTTGTCCTCCCCCCTTTCATCCCCCCCCTCCTCCTCCTCCTCCTCTTCCTCCTTTTCCTGGTCCTCGTCGTCCTCACCTCCTCCTCCTCCTCCTCCTCCTCCTCCTCCTCTCTCTCCTCTTCCTCGTCCTCGTCTACCTCCTCCTCGTCCTCCCCCTGGTCCTCGTGCTCTTCCTTCTCCTCCTCCGCCTCGTCGTCCTCGTCCTCGTCGTCCTCCTCCTCTTCCTCCTCGTCCTCCTCCGCCTCTTTTTCCTTTTCCGCGTCCTCCTCGTCGTCCTCGTCCTCGTCGTCCTCGTCCTCCTCGTCATCCTCGTCGTCGTCTTCCTCCTCCTCGTCGTCCGCCTCCACGTGGAGAGGGCGCGCGGCGGCGCAGGGCGGGGCAGCTCCATGTGGCAGGAGCCGCGGGCGCGGTGCTCCATCCAGTCCTCGGGGGTGAGCGGGGGGGGAGCACGGGGCTGCGCGGGCGCCTCGAGCGCGATCGGGAGGAGGAGGAATGAGGAGTGAGGAGTGAGGTGTGAGGAGTGAGGGGTGAGGACGAGGGGGAGGAGGAGGAGGCGGAAGAGGAGGAGGAGGAGGAGGAGGAGGAGGAGGAGGCGGAGGAGGAGGAGGAGGAGGAGGAGGAAGAAGCGGAGGAGGAGGAGGACCGTCGCCCGGATGACGGAAGGGCTCGGCATTGTACTGCTGGTGCTGTTGCTGCTCCCTCTGGTGCTGCTGCTGCTGGTGCTGCGCTCGCTCCCCCCCGTTCGGTTGGCCTGGGGCAGCGGCAGCGGCGCCTGTCGGAGCAGCCTCCTCCTCCAGCTCCGCCAGTTCTTGGGCCTGGCGCTGGAGGTACTGGTGGAGCGTCATCGGGCGTCCGAATTCGATCGGAGCGTCCCTAGTGCCTCGCGGGTGCCTGCCACCCATCAGCGGATTCCGGTGGGTCCGATCTCCTGGTCTAGCAAAACGAGTGCTGCACACGACACCGAGGGATCTGGCGTTCGGCTCCGAAAACTTGCCACGACGACAACCTGCTAAGTGGAACGACCATCCTCTCTGCTGCTCGGCAACATACGGCGACTGTCCCTGAGGGTCAGACCGCAAAGCTGCGAGCCGCTGGGCGAAGCCGGGGCAGAGGCCAAACCTTTCGGTGGCCGATCTCGCTCGGCAGTCTATGCAAGGATACCTCTTCCCTGGGGCCTCCCACCTGCGCACTCGACCCCCCCCTCCTCCTCCCCCCCCCCTCCTCCTCCTCCTCCTCCTCCTCCACTTCCTCCTCCTCCTCCTCCTCCTCCTCCTCCACTTCCTCCTCCTCCTCCTCCTCCACTTCCTCCTCCTCCTCCTCCTCCACTTCCTCCTCCTCCTCCTCCTCCTCCTCCTCCTCCTGGCCCCCCTTCTCTGACGGGGCGGGGCGCCGCGGGAGGGGGGGGGAGAGAGGCAGTCTGACCCCGACGTTGGCGATCGGGGCAACACCATCTGGAGGCAAAAGAAACCTGGCTGGCTCGGCGCAAGCCCTCTTTAGGCGGCGGGCGAGGGGGGGAAATGAGAAGGAGAAGGCCTTCTCAGAAGGCGGCGGGACTTCTCAGAAGCCCTCGCGCCTTCTGAGAAGTTTTTTCTGTCTTCGGGGAAGGCTCAGGAAACTTCTCAGAAGGCCGCGGAACTTCCGAGACTTCTGAGAAGGCCCGCCCCTTCTCAATTCCCCCCCTCGCTCGCCGCCGACTCTTTGTCGTGCTTGGCCCCAGCGGGGGGGCCATTCCCGAAGAGCACGAACTACGTGCAGTAAACACCTGCTGAGCAGCTCGCTCGGGTCAGAGAAGCTATCTACTTCGGCGTCTGAGGGCCTCTTGAAAGCACGCGAGGCGATCTCAGCAGAACGCTCGGCCCCGTGGCTGCCCGTGGCCGCGGCCCACTCTGGGGGCCCTTCGGTGGGATGGGCGTCGAGGCTCTGGTGGCGTTCCGAGGCCACTCCTCCTCCTCCTCCTCCTCCTCCTCCTCCTCCTCCTCGTCCTTCT